>MU708977.1:221556-264493 GCA_026770625.1 Nicotiana glauca | reverse complement strand
GCAGGGTGCGGTCAAAGCTTTTCAAAATGCTTCACAACGGAATACTCGAACGGGTAAAAATCGCTCATATTTGCTCACTTATCTTTGCACGAAAACTCTTCGTGTTCCCGAGCAAAGAGGGGCAGCTGTGAGCACGTGATTTTTACCCTACATATGAGTTATTCTCATAAAATTCAAATAAATAATTTTTTCTTATTTTTATAATTTGTGTGAATTCTGTGTTAATTGTTTGCATGTTATTTGCGCATATTAACTCAAATAAAAAAATAATAAAAATATGCATTTAATAGGTATTAATTCATCTTAACAAATTAAAGGAAAATCAAAATAACATTTTTTTTTATTTGCTTTAATTGAAAAATTGCCATAAGTAAAGTTAATTAGTTGAACAATTTTAATAAAATCAAAACTAAATACAAAATAAAATATATATAGAAAATACAAAAGAAAATTAAAATACAACAAAATACAAAATCAGAAAAAATACAAAAAATGAAAATATGTAAAATATACAAGAATGAAAAGTAAGGAGAAAATACAAGAATTAAATATATAAAGAAAAAATAGCTTGGGCCAAAACACCCTAAGCCCAAACCAAAACGGAAATATCAGCTCCAGCCCAAACAACCTAGACCCAATTAACCCGGTCCAGTCTTAAATAAAGATAAAACGACGTCGTTTTAATTGAGCAATCCTAGTCATACATTACCCTTCATCCAACGGTCCGGATTCAATAACCCAAAATTAATAAAACAATCCCTAACCCTAAAAAATTTATTTCTTTTCATCTCCCATTTCATATCACCCCTGAGCCGCCCCTAATTCCACCCGCCGCCCCGCCGGAACCCTATCGGCGGGAAACCTTTATTTCACCAATCTCCACCAAAAAATACACCCCAGAACCGCCTCAACCTCCTCTTCACACCCTTCTACCCTGTTTCCCTCAAAACACCCCAAAATTATTCGAATACCCAAATTAAACTCGCCGGAACCCTACCGCCGGCGAGTAACACTTCATCCAAACAGCCCCTATTTTATATCATGGCATACTCAACGCTGTGTTGAAGGTTTCAAGCCTTAGAAGTCATCGTAAAACCCCTATAAGGTACAAGAAAAGCTTAACAGTGATGAAGTCTTTCAAGAAGAGGGTATAGACGGCTCCTGGTCAACCAGAACTATTTTAAAAGAGGAAAGAAGAAAAAGAGTAGATTAATAACGAAAAAGAGCTAAGTTCTTTTATCTTCATTTTTATTTCAGATTCTTTTCTATATGCATGTTTTCCTTTTTTGTTTCTGATTTCTTTTAGTTTTTTCTCTTTTCTGCCTCAGATGCTTGATTGGTATTATATTGAAATTGAAAAATATAAATAAAAAATCATATTTGATAATTTTTATATTAGATAAATTCTGTGATTTTTTTTAATTCATTTGTTATTTCTGATTTAAACTTTTAATTAGTTATGCTAGAAATTTTTTAGATTTTTTCTGTTTGTTGATTCGTTAATAGATTTGATTCTGATTTTAATTAGTCTGCTTTAATAGTTAATTCGTTAATATATTCTATTATTAATTGTTAGATTAATTAGGATAAATAGGATTTACTTGTTGTTACTGGTTAATTTCGTTATGAATCTGTTTTGATAATGTTTTTGATTTAATTCTATTGAAAATCAGTGAAATAAATTTGATAAATCTTAGGAATGGGTTATAGCTGTTAGGGTAATAGGATAAAGATTAGGTTAGGGTAATTCTGGGTATAAAGTGAGGGTAATATGGGAATATTGAAACAGGTTGTTGGTAATTCAATCAAATAAATAGGGGCATTATGGGCAGTGAAAAAGGTAGAATTAGTAAATATTAAAAAGGAAGTAAGGTTAGAATAGACAATTCAAGGGGTAGGAATATAGTAGAAATAGCTAGAACCTTCTAGAATGGGTTCTAGTGCAAATTTTAATAAAATAAATGTAGTAACTTGTCTAACAAGTTAAAAAATGAGGGACTCTTAGATAATTATCAATTTTAAATTTCCCTCCAATTTCCAACTGTATAAATAGGCAATTTCAGCCATAATTAAGGAGTTTTTGAACCCTAGAAAATTCCAAAAAAAAAAAATACCTGCTAGGTTCCAGATCTGAAATCAACACTTTCAGATTATTTTTCTTCTCTTTTACACCTTGAATTTGTATCAAAAAAGCCAAAAACAATCGAAATAAGTGTACTGTTCCATTGGTTTCAGATCCAGATCTGGAATCAATGAATCAGTGAAATAAATCTAAGTAGATTTTTGGATTTCATTCATCTCTTTTAGCTAATTTTGCAATGTTTTTGAGGGCTGATTTCTCTGTTATTCTGGAAATTTTCAAGGTCTATTAGAGTGATTTTAGGACAATTTCAAACTAGGTTTAAGTCAATTTGATTCCAATTGAATACTGAAATGGATCTGTGCTGAAAGTATTCTGCTGAGAAGTTTGATTTTCATTTCAAATAATATTCCTGCACTGCTGTTGCAATTTGTTGTTGTTGCTGATCAATCTCTCCTTCTATTTCTTACTTTCAGGTACACATTTTAGGTTTATATTGATGTATCTCATTCGTGTTGATAGGTGAATAAGGAACTGACATTAGTTTTGTTACTTTCAGTCAACTGCTTCATTGTTTAGATCCTTAAATTTAGATCTTGTGTTAGAATTGTTATGACATTAAATAAAATGACCGATTGGACTTGGTATGTAATAATTGGACTGTTATTTTCGAGTAAATATGGACTTTGGCATCGCATTGTAAAAATTGACAGCCTATCCATTAGTTTAAGATGCAGTATAGCAATATTTGTATATGTTGATATTATGTGTTAGGTTCTTTTGTCGAAACTGTTTTGGTTTAGGAAAACAATTTTAGATTTTTGATAAATAAGGATAAATCAATGTGATCGGATATTAATATAGGCTAAATGAAGTTAATAGTTAACTCGGAATTAGATTAGTAATTTTAGTTCACAGTTAGTAGTTGCAAATTGTTCATTGCATTTGTTAAAAATGAAAATTGTAACTTTCTACTTTTAATGCTTAACTGAAATGAAGATAAATTTACAATGACAAATATCATTAGTCACTACTGTAATGCACAATAAGTTGTATTTGTTTTAGTTTTTCCTGTAGTAACGTTTTCCAGTCTATTTCAATTAAGTCAATAATGAAAAGGATTGTAATAAAGGCAAGGAAATATGGTATTCACTTTAAAAATATAATAAGAAGCAGAATTAAAATTCATAATCCAGTATTGGGCTTAAGTCTTGGGCCCAGGAATTTCTGAAACAAAAGTAATTGCTTCCAATAGTTTGGGGTTCAGCCGCACAGTAACTATCTTACCTATTATTCTTAAGTTGGAGTTAAAAAATGTTTAAAAGAAGGCCCAAATCATAGGTTCAATCATGTTAATATATATTGGATTAGATACTAAACTAATATTAGAGACAAAAACAATAGTAGACAATCTAGTTCATTTTAGGTATGGCCTTAATAAAAATGAGATGAGTCTCGCCGCATCAAATACACAATTGCGGGGCCCTCAAATAATTGACATAAAAATCTTAGATTTGGAAGGACCGTTTAGCGAATTTCACGATCTTTCCCAAAGCTAACAAGACGTAGATACTCTAGGCACGATTTATAATATTACCTTCTTAATACGGGTGCACATTTATGTGACCCAAATCCAAGTCTCAACGAAGTCGAAAATGTGTTAAAAGTCGCGGGCGTACTGGTACGGCGTGGTCAAAAAATACATTTTCACAACGTTGTAATTCTTTAAATAATAAAGCGGAATACTAAATGCACATAAAACGGAACATATGGAATCAGATAAAAAAAATACAACAGTTGAGCGACCGTGCTAGAACCACAGAATTCGGGAGTGCCTAACACCTTCTCCCAGGTTAACAGAATTCCTTATCCGAATTTCTAGTTCGCAGACCGTAACAGAGTCAAAACTTTCCTCGGTTCGGGATTCAACCGGTGACTTGGGACACCATTATTCTCCCAAGTGGCGATTCTGAAATTAAATAAACAAATTTCGTTCCGACTGTCCTTAAATTGGAAAAAACTCCTTCCTTTTATTATTATACCCTTTATGGGGTATAGTAAATAGTAAAAGGCTCGTAAAAAAAGAGGTGTGACACCTATTATGGAATTAATCACCCTTTTAATTCTTTTTGTCAGAATCTTTGCTATAATTTTATACACAGTAGTGTAGCAAGCAGTAGGTCTATAATCCTTCACTGTTGTAGGAGCTGGAACTTTAGGGATCAAGGTTATAGCAGTGTAGTTCCAAGCAGGTTTCATCTTGCCTGTGTGGAAGAAGAATTTCACAGCATCATAGATATCCTGTCTGACTTCCTGCCAATGTTTTGTAAAGAATTCAATTGGGAAACCATCAACTCCAGGGGCTTTATCATTTGGCATGCCTTTCATTGCTTCATCAATTTCTGCATATGTGATTTCCTGGATTTTTTCCTGTTGTTGTTGCAATGAGAGGCATTGTCCATATTTGATGACTTTAGTATTTGGGCATGGCTTTAGACCAGTTTCTTTTCCCATAAGTTGTTTGAAGAAGCTAATTAATTCCTCCTCTACAGCTTTAGGGTCAGTGATTTTAGCTCCCATTTCATCATATACAGAAGTAATGGTATTCTTGTTGGCTCTGATCTTCAGCTGTGCATAGAAGTATTTGGAATTTGAGTCCCCATAGTCTATCCAATTTACTCTAGCCTTCTGCCTTAGGATTCTTTCCTCTAAAGTACTCCACTTTTCTAGGTCCTGGAGAGTTTGCTTTTCCTGCTCTATCCAAGCCTGATTAAAGGGATCCAATATCAGGTTTGCTTGTGTACATTCCAGCTTCTGTCTGATTTGGTTCAATCTCTGAGCATAACTAGCCATCTCCTTGTTTAAGTTTCTAGTCTCACCTTTCAGTTTTTGTAACTTCAGCCATATACCAGCCATAGGATCATTCCCCATCTTCTGCTTCCAAATCCTTTCTACAGCAGGTTTTAATTCTTTATGCTCCATAGTTACCATATACATCTTAAATGTTTTGGGATGCAAACTCCTTCTTTCCCATATTTGGATCACTAAAGGTGAGTGATCAGATACCCCAGGCTCCAAACAATCAACTTCCATATACCCATAAACTTTGGTCCATTCAAAATTCCCAAATGCCCAATCTATCTTACTATGCACTCTATCATCTGCACTTTACTTGTTACACCAAGTAAAGAAATAACCCTTTGTTCTCAGTAGGGTCATTTGCATATTGTCCATACACTCCTTAAATTCCTGTACTTCATTCATAGTAACTGGTTGCCCTAACCTATCATCAGTAGTTAGGACATTGTTGAAATCACCACTTATGAGCCATGGCATTTGAACATGCCCCCTTAACTGTTGTATATCATTCCATAGTTTATCCCTCTCATGCTATTTGTTCCTGGCATACACAACAGTAAGCATAATCCTATATCCAGTCACAGTATCCATCACTAGACAGTGGATGAATTGTTCATGAACTTGGATTATGCTAACTGTTAAATTTGTTCTCCAAACTAGCTATATCCTTCCATTCTCAGCTTCAGTGTAATTATAACAGTAACCCCAGTCCTTTGCTACTTTATATAGAATATTTTTTGCCTTTTTTTCTTTTACTCTAGTTTTGTGACATCCAAGGATATCAATCTTATTCTTTTGCAGAAAGATTCTCAGTTCCTTCTGCTTATGGGGCTTGTTCAGCCCCCTTATGTTCCAAGTACAGATTATCATGGTGGTTGATGTATAGGTTTAGAGTTGCTTATCCCTCCCTGTACACTACATTCTTCCAAAATAGAAAATCTGTTAGATGTACTGGCTTCTTCATTTCTCACTTGTTGTTCTGCTATATTCTGCCTTTCATTTTTGTCCTTTCTTTGTATCATCATGCTTTTTTGTGGCTCATCTTCTGAACTTTGCCTATCCTTGGTAGTTGGAGGATGTGTTTTATTTTCCTCTCCTTCTCTCTCCTCCTGTTCCTGCTGTATTTTAGGCTTCCATTCTTGAATGGCTTTCCTTCCCCTGCCCCTATTTCTTCTCTTTGGAACCTTGAATTCAGCATCCTCCTTCTATTTAGTTGAGTTCCAGCATTCAAAACTGTCATGCCCAAAGTGTAAGCAATCATTGCAGAATTTTGGCCCCATTCATACACTATCTCCTGTTGTCTGGTTTCAGTGGATGTAACTATCTCAATCTCCTCCACTAATGGCTTTGTGATATCAACTTTCACCAACGCCCGAGCATAGGAAATTTTGTTCAATTCAGCTATGAATTTATCTGTATATAATGGTAATCCAATTGCACTAGCCACCTTACTTAGTTCATCAGCTGTCCAGTATCCCGCTGATAAACTAGGTAAGTGAATCCACAAGGGGATAGTAGTAATACATTTGGGATCAAAGTGGAAATCCCTCTCCCAGTTTTGTAGGATAAACGGTTTATTATGATATGTATAGGGCCCAGTTTGCATAATTGCATCTCTATCCTCCATCGTTGTGAATCGAAACATATAATATTCATCTTGATGATACAAGATCTGCAATTTAGTAACAAAATCCCAAACTGATTCAACATAGTTCTCCATAGATTTCTCATATAGAGTGTCCCCAAGAACATATCCAATTACAGTAGTTGCCCAATGTTCCTGTAACTCATTTACATCATTTTCCTCAATTTGAATGACAATCTTACCATCTCTGTGACTTGGCTGAATGTACTCCAGCTTCATTCCCATCTGAGAGTTCCGATTTTGCTTTCTTAGCTCCTTTGCCATCTCTGTCTTAATTGTTAGATCTAGATCTGGGGATGGCTGTGAAGATCCTGCCTTAGAGAATTGAAGCCGTTTTGGACTGGTTGGCAGATGTTCCTTAGATTTCTGAGCTTCCTTTGTAGTCACTGTATTTTTACTGTTCCATTGCATGCTATTTTGTTCGTCGTTCTCACTCAGCTCCTTTTCTTCTAGGATTGGTTGGAATTTAGGTGGTAGAAAGCTTTCAAATGTTAACGGGGTGAATTTTGCATTGTTGAATTCACCGGAGTTGTGTCCTCAATCGCCGGCATTGCTAGCTTGCGTCTCCTTGCCATCGTTGGTGCATGTTAGCCTCCCTTGGCTAAACATGCGCCAAGAGCAATTCCCTTTCTCTATAAGGCAACTTTATTAAATGCCAAGAAATTGAGAGTATATATTTCAGAAAGGGCAATGTGTTTGATTTATGGATATGTTATTGATATTGCGGTATACTCTTGTTTGATCGACTGCTGGTGTTCGAATTTTGCTTTGTGGCATAGAAGAATTATGGAATTATTCCTCGTGGAATGACCGTGTAATTTGACAAGTGTTAGTTATTCAGGCGGTGGAGTTGAGATCAGATATGGTGATTCGTGTGTTCTATGAATTTGAAGAGTGGGAGTTCTCATGAGTAGATTGTTTCGGGGTTATGGACTGTGAAAATGTACCCAAGGTTGGGCAGAGGATAGTATGTGTCTTGATTCAGTCATTGTGGACTTTCGGAGGATTATTTATCTATTGTGGGTGATGAGAGTTGATTTGGGGGTTCATTGGTTGGCTTGACATGGATGTGTGTACTACACCGAGTCGGAATGATTGGCTCTATACTGCTATTGTTGTGGGATGTGCCATTCAGTTGTTGTGAAGCTTATTCACGTTCTGAAATTATCTGGGAATTACCCTTCTATTTTGCAAAGAGTTGTGAATCGTTGGTTATATGCACACATGGTGCGGTTCTATTGGGGCTTTATAGTGAAAATTTGAGCCAGATGAGTATTTAGGTATTGCGTGATTGATTGTGCATTGGCTATGTTCTTTACGGTTGGTGTCATTGTGTTATTTGCTCTCCGTGGTTATGATAATACACTTTGGGTGCTTAATGTCAAATTTTGCAGGGTTATTGATTTTGAGCAAGGCGGCTCGAGATGTATAATATAGACCAGCATTTGGATGGGTTCACGCATTGTAGCGGAGTTGTATTGAGGTATGATCCATTGCGTATGATTCGTGTGCTTTGGTTCTATGGTGTGATGGGTTCTTAGCGTTGCAATGTGGTAATACCCGTTGAGCTTGCGGGATGGTTCTCTTATTGGATGTCATTTTCCATGTTTGAGTACATTTTGACTATTACTTATTGGTGCATGGATTGCACGGGTTGGGCTTCAAATTATATTGATGTGTCATATCGCTAGAGTGGTTGTGTTGGATGAGATGGGGGTCATTGGACCTAGAATGAATACTATCGGAATTGATTATAGTGTGGTTGGAAGAATAATATCAAAAGTCAACTTAGAAATTTACGAAAGTTCCTATCGTAGGAAAGGGAGTTCCACAACTTGTTGATCTGATGAGTGGTTATGAGTTTCGGCGTGTTTCTTTCATCATTGGTAGTATATGAAGGTGTTAAAACGAGGCTTTGTTTGATAAGAGGTTTATTACCAGTAGTGGGGTTGTTTTGAGCAGCTACTGTGATTAGAAATTATTTCTATGAGTGTTTGAATTGTGTTGTATATCATGTGATTGCATCTTGGGTTATGACTATGGATTTTCATGACTTGTTCAGACTCATACAGTGTGAAGATACGAGATTCTGGTCTTATAGAAAATTTTGGATGTGGAAATTGGATTATAAGGCTTATGGGCTAGGTTGGATTAAGAAATTTCAATCATGTTGTGTTAACGGACTTATATGGTACAGAGTGATGTGGGATAACTCCTGGGTGTGTGCATGGTAAGGTTATACAATGAATTATTGGCTTTTGAAACAAGTCTAGGCACGTTCAAAGACGAACGTATGGTTAAGAGGCAAAAGGATGTAACGACCCGACCGGTCATTTTGAGCATTTGCACTTCGCTCGATTTTTTGAGGGCATGAGTAGCTCTGTATGATGTATTATGACTGATGTGAATTATCGGTTTTGATTTTCAGGTTATTCGGAATTGATTTGGAAGGATGATTTTCAGCTTGAAGCTTTAAATTTGAAAGGTTTGACCAAGTTTTAACTTTTTAATATTTGACCTCAGATTAGATTTCTGATAGTTCTGTTAGCTCCGTTGGGTGATTTTGGACTTAGGAGCGCGATTGGATCATGATTTGGAGGTTCATGGTAGAACTTGGCTTGAAATGGCGAAAGTCAGAATTTTGGGAAGTTTGACCGGGAGTGGACTTTTTGATATCGGGGTCAGATCCTGATTCCGGAAGTTGGAGCACGTCAATGTCATATGTGACTTGTGCGCAAAATTTGAGGTCAATCGGATGTGATTTGATAGTTTTCGGCATCGATTATGGAAGTTGAAGTTTCAAAGTTCAATGATTCCGAATTGAGGTGTGATTCATTGTATTGATGTTGTTTTGAGTGATTCGAAGGTTCGACTAAGTTCGTATAAAGTTATATGACTTGTTGGCATGTTTGTTTCAGGTCCGAGGGGCTCAGGTGTATTTCGGGTGGTTATCGGATCAAGTTTGAAGTTTGGATCATTGCTGAAATTAGTCTGTTGCTGGTATAATCGCACCTGCGAGGCTATTGTCGCAGGTGTGGTGGGAAGGACGTAGGTGCGGATGTGTGTTGGATTGGGAAAGACCGTAGTAGAGGATTTTGATGCGCACCTGCGTGCGCAGATGCGAAATTTGGAACAGCAGGTGTGTAAGGCTTCGCAGAAGCGAGATTTGCCATCCGCAGGTGCGGGGTTTTTCTGGCATTGTTATTTTCACAGAAAAGGAATTTATGTCGCAGAAGTGACATCGCAGATGCGGTTAAGCATCCGCAGAAGCGAAAATGCTGGACAGAATGTTAAATACAAGAGTTCGCGATTTTGGCTTCATTTTCACATTTCCAAGTGCGTATTGGGGCGATTTTGGAGCAATTTTCATCACAAGGATTGGGTTTTAAGCCGTTCGGAGTTCGCTACGTGCATGATGGCATTCTTAGAGCATCGGTTGGCTTGCTCGGTATCAGAATTGGCTGGTTTAAAATAAGTAACTCTTCTACACTTAGTGCTGAGGGTATGAAACCCCGAATTATATGTTATGTGATTGGTGTTGAGGTGACGCACATGCTAGGTGACGGCCGTGTGGGCGTGCACCCTGTGAATTGGGACTCTGTTGTTCCCAGGGCACTGAATAGTGGCCCTATTCTTGTTGATATCTGTATTTTCACCATGTGATTAAGTATCTGAGCTATCAAATCATGTTGATATCATGCTTAGGCTTTATGTTGTTATTGTCGGGACTCATAGTGGTCGGTTCTTGCTGTCATCTCATTGAATTCATTGATATTTCATACTCAGTCACATTCATGCATCCATATCATATCTCAGTCTTAGTTGTTACTTATTGATACATCATATCATTTTTTTGGGTCAGTTTTCATGACATTGTGAGCCCGTGAGTGAAACTGGAGAGATTGATGATTGAGTGAGGCCGAGGGCCTGATTGTGAGATGTTGAGACTATGGCACGTGAGTTGTCTGTGCGGATTATAGCATTTGAGTTGTAGGAGCCTCTCCGGAGTCTGCACACCCCTAGTGAGCACGGTTTGATTATATTCAGGGATGGATCTTCCCTTGGTATGGAGATAGATCTACTCCATGAGGCTGGATTGGCATATTCCTCGGTACTGGGTGACTTATAGTAAGTGATGTATATATTTCGGAATGGATCTTTCCCGGACCATATGGGCCATATACAGTACTGAATGAGTGATTATGATGAGTGGAAGGTGTAACCAGTTTCCAACATGATAATGTGGTCAGAAAGTATAATCACAAGGCATTACCTCCTCCAAATCAAAATATGCCTGGAAGGCTAAGAAGTAATAGATGAAAGGAAGTTGGAGAAATAAAAAGCTAAAAAATTATCAAGGAAGGGAATAGTTATGACATAGTCCCTTTGCAAAGCAAGCACTCATAACATAAGGAGTTGTCCAACAACACCAACAACTAATCAAGAGGTACCTTCTAATATTTTTTGTTGTTACTATCTTCTTAGTTATCTAACAGCTAATTCCTCATTTCCTCATATACTAGACTGGTAATTCCTCACAACAATCAACAACAAAAACTTCACAAAAGAGAGGCAGAAAGGATTCTGATAAGGCATCTACAAGTACTGGAGGAGAATCTGGTTGGGGGAGGAGGGCAAGAAGCTACTACAAAAGGCCTAAGCTTCAAGGACATGGTTTATTTATTGCACTGTCTGATTTTACAAATGTTAATGTAAGTTTATTTATTTTGTTTAACTTAGATTTTCATGTCTAACATACTATCTGATGTTTGAAATATATCTTTTATTTTGAATGTTATTGGCATGGTTTGCTTACATTCAGAAAGGTTTATATTGGCCCTTTGATTGATCCAAACCATATTACTGTGACATTGGATATAAGCCTTCTATAGATTTTAAATGGAATAGGAAGGAAGTTGTGACTCAAGGGCAACTTCAAGTCCAATCTGCAATGGCTAGAATCAAGACAAGATCCCAATCCATTGGAATACAAAGAATATCTAAAATAATGGGAAAATCTCCCTCCAAGAAGACCACTTTGAATTTTGTACTGTTTGGATGTAGTATTTGAGATACTGTACTATTTCTTTGTTGAATCAGTGGGGTAGCTGTTTTTGTTGATATTGATGGTGGTACACAACTTTTATGTATTTTGTGAACTTGTTTGTCATGTGTATGTCTAGCTGTATATGGACAATATAGTGGGTAAGAAGTGGAGTTGTTACCGTTGGTGTCTTAATTTTTTAGGAAAAATTAATTTATTATCGTTAGGGGATGGGAAGGGATTGGGAAAGGGATGTTAAACTGATGTGGCAAACAAAAAAATACTCCCACGCGCACTCAATAATTTGATACAACTTTCAGTGCCATGTTGCAGGTTAGGGGGATAATTAGAGTCACCTATAGTTAAGGTATACACTCTCTAAAAAGAGTCAAGTTCCGGAAGGGGTGGTCTTTAACTATTCTGATTTTGTTTTACAGAATCCAGTCAAAAACTACAGTTTACATACAATTTATATATAACTTGTATACAATTATATTAGTTGTATATATTTTGTATGCCGCCTGTACACCCGACATACAAAATATATATAATTTATTTATGCTTCTCCTCGGGTTTTAATCCAAACTTCCAACTAAAATCAATTCGAATCTTCACCAAAATCGTTCAAAATTGAGATATAAACTTCAAAAAATATCCCTCAATTATTTGCAACAACACCCAATCTAAATAAATAACGATTTCATCAAATTCAATTTTCGAATTTAAAACTTCAAACACTTTTTAATGTTTGTACATGGAGTTTACTTGTATATTGTACTAAAACGCAATAGACCGTCATCCATTTAACGGGGACTCGAATTTCCTCGTTCACTTACTTTTCCTTTGCGTCTGATGCTATTGTTGGGTTCTTGAGATAACAAATCATTGAAATCCACTCCATTACCACGTATTCTATAATCCTCAATTACTCGTGAATAGCTGAAACTCATCGCATACCTTCCTATCTTTTCTCACTTACCGAAGGGAGGAAGAAGAGGGAAGAAAAATGAGTAAAATTGGAGTCTAGTATATTATTTTATATATAAATGGTAAATTATATATGCTAATGTAATTAAGTGATAATCTCTTTAGTAGAAGTAAATAAGTTTGGAATGTAGTATAGATAGGTAAATTATCCATAATGAGCTTCGCCGTTAGAAATTATATTACAATCGCATCAAACACATCATGGTTCTGTAAAAATTGTACGGGGCGCCGAACCTGTAGCCGCTTTGTCTTTCTGTTTGCACCCGTACTCACTTTTTAAAAAACTTCAGCTTCCCTTTCTCCTCCCCTTCTCCTTCTTCATTTTCTCATTGTCTGGAAACACAACTCCGTGAGGACTGAGGAATGATATGGTCATACCATTAATCAGAAAAAGGCACCAATTTTTATCCAACAAAAAAACAACAACACGAAAATCAAATATGTTGTAATATAGATAAAACATAGAAACCGTAAAGAAAATGGAGAAACTGATCATCAGCGATTCAAATGTTAAAAAGAAAAGTTTTCGAAAACGACATAACATAGCAACAAAACATTTATGTTGCAATAAAAACAGAACGCAAAATCGGATGCATTAAATGATCACAATACAGTTAATTAGATGTAACTGTATCTTCTTGGTATCCTGAGCTGAAGTTAATTAGACAAAAACTTCAGCTCTATAGCTTAAGTTTTTCAGTTACAACACAAAAACTTCAGCTCTAGAGATGAAGTTTTCTAGTTACAAAATAGAAACTTCAGCTCTAGAGCTGAAGTTTTTCAGTTACAACACAAAAACTTCATCTCTAGAGCTGAAGTTTTTATTTTATAACTGGCAAACTTCAGCTCTAGAGCTGAAGTTTCCCGGTTACTAAACAAAAACTTATAAAATAAAACTTCAGCTCTAGAACTGAAGTTCGCGAGTTACAAAACAAGAACTTCAGCTGTAGAGATGATCTTCAAGCCCGGCTACTAAAATGCTGAAGTTTTATGTGATTACCTTTGCTACTTCAGCCCTGTGTGCTAAAGTTATGCGAAAAAGTTGGTACGCTTGCAATTTTTTTTGCAAAGCGGGCACAGGTTAAAATGTGGCACAAAAAACGGGTATAGATGCAAATGCCCCCATGGTTCTTGATCTGTTTTCCGCAAAAGATGAAAAGATCTTATTCTTGATCGAGCTTTTGTAGATTGGTATTACTTGATAGGGCCGATAGTAATACAATATATTGACACGATAATATCTTGCATTTTCATGGCAGCTTAGCTGGAGCATTCAAGCAATGAGAGAATGTGACTGGGATCTTCAATAATTTCTAATCATTATTTTAAATGCAGAAATAATTTCTACAAAGAAAAAAATATTAAGATAAGATATATGGATTTGTAAAAACTTATCCATACCCAATATTTGTATTAAGCCAATATACTCACATGGTTAAGTAATAATAAGGTAAAAATTCCGATTAATTAACCATAATTAGATGGTAGAAGATTATGTAAAAGACACATATCATACATCATTGATTTGAAGTGTGAGTTAATATATATCCCAAACTTCTTGTCACTTGGAAGAAACTTCAACTCAACTTGAATGATATACCCTTGGAATGATGCTGAGGGTAGTACAGAGTTTTATGTCAAGAAGCATCTTTTATTTGGAAGTTCATATAAAATACAACCATTTTTCACCAAGGAAATTGGACAAGGTATCATGCAATGAAGGATGTAAAACACATTTTGATGCAAGAACATGAAATATAAGAATAATCTAAAATTTCTATTATTTCATGCCTCTAAACTTCAAAGCCAATTAGCAGGTGTAGCTACAGCTTCAGCAAAGCCACCATTAGACTAGTTATAGTGGAAACTGATCAAGTAAAGACTAGCCTCCATTATGAGGAAAAAACTACAGAAATCACCATTGAAGAACAATGGGTAGAGGCAGCAAAAAAGTGAGTTTGCATTGATTTGAGAGCTGAACCATGAATAAGGCTAGTTATCTACATGGTGAATTTACAAGAGCCAAGAAAATAAGTGTTGATAATACATGGTCTACATCGGTACTAATGCCAGAATTTGGTTTCTGATTATTCCCATGCACTGCTGTATTTCCGCATAGATTGGAAAGTTCTGTGAGCAACAGGGTTGCAAGCTTGCTACAGCGGAATCCAGTACTTTTGCTACATCAGCTGGTGGGAACTGTCGTTCCGAACACTTCTGCAATCGTGTACAACATATAATCAAGTTATGTCAAGCATAATGATGGGAACACCAGAGCTATGAACTGAATAAGCAAAGTATGGCTTTAGGAGATATCATGTCATATTCTGCCATAAAACACTTTGGTCAATTTTTTCTTTCGGACTAAAGTAGCAAGAAATATTCATCTCTAACGTATTGACGTGAGACTTAACAAAATGCAGGTTATATCAATGTTTTTATTATACTGGAGATCATGTTTAAGCAATAGCGAGAAACTATAGACCATCTTTTCCTTTTCCTTCTAAATTCTAACATATCCTCCTCCAAGGCTATCTAGCAATCTTTATCGAATAAAACTTGGTGAGGGAAGAGGAATTGCCCCTTCATCCGTCAATCTTTTTTGAGTCTCTCCTCCCGTTATTTTTCAGTGATCCAAAATCACAGCACATAGTCGACTTAGCTTGATAAAAATAATTTTGTAATCCAACTTGAGAAGCACGAGAAGCATCTTTCTGAGGAACATCGTACGTCAATGCAAAAAAGAGGCAACACAACATGGAAATCCAAAAGTCCAGTAAAGGACAGAAAGTGAAAGGTAATCCAAGCAAAGGTAATTTCCATCCCCTACATTCTAAAGCAATACTCTTATGACAAAAGCCAGCCCAAAGAAACAGAAAAAATTGTATTTACCTGAATCATAAGCAAAGTGGCGACGCATTTAGTAATAAGTTCTGAAGGAATTTCTGCTTCATTTTTATCTGACATATTCTTTGACTTAGGATCAGTAGGTTGCTGCAACAGATCAATGCACTAAAAGTCAATCGATAGGAGAAGCAAAATAGCCACTAAGCGAACACGAGGTGGTAAAATATCTCACAGTTGGCATGAAAGAATCATCTAGTGGAATCCGATCATTCACATAACCAATAGCCTCCTCAATCTTTTCAGTGGTGTTGTCTCTATCAGTAAGTGAAAGCATCGCCTACACAGACAAGTTAATCAGTACAAAAGAGAATCTAAAGCAACGTGCAGAAGATAATGACAAGGTCACAAACATGACTGAAGAAACATAAAGAAAAGTTAGGATGCAATGCACGATCATAAATTTTCCAGTGACGCAAAACTCTGGTGGTATTGAATTGATAAAATCAAATCCAAACAGATTACAGGTAGTCATATTATTTAACTTAGTTAGAAACTAAAAGGTTTTAAATGAACTTAATATCGATAGCTTTCAAAAGAGTGTTTCAAAGAAGTTACTGCACTTCCAATTTTTCTCTCTAAACTTCCATTCCTGATGTATTTTTCGAAGTATTTTGATTCGGTTATATATCGAAATGAAAAAATTACAACCTTTATGCAAAAGTATATACTATAATTTTTCAATGGAGTTAAAGGGCCCAAAAGTTCTAAGAAGCCTCCAACAAAGAATTATTTTATTTTAAAAATGCTAAAGCAGAAACACCAGGTAACAGGATAAGTATTAGAGATCCAGAGAATGTGCAATTATGCAAAACCATATTAAGAAATATCGAGGACACCAAAGGCCTAAGAACATATAGGTAAAACCCAGGAATTAGTGCCTTATAAAGAAGTTTCTCCTCTCACTCAGATAAAAGAGGGTCAAAAACAGGTACTTCCATGATATTTCATTTATACTGATTAAACAATAAACAGCATTATTACTATTTGTGCAGTTTGTTATGCTGTAAATGCTATTACTGAAGAGCAAATGGACAATTGCATCTTTTGAAGAAACATGTTCGAATATTTGCCAATATGCTGAGGTGGATTCAGGAATAAATCAACCTGGCAACCATGTGAATGAGGTTTCTGAAGAAACTAATAAATATTGACATGCTATCCTTAATCATAACCCGCTTTCGAATTGTTTCAAACATTATCTTATAACCGATTTGGGTCACACAACCAATCCTCTTAGAAAGAATTCGAACAGAAATAAAAGTTGAATGAATGTATACCTGCACTGCTGCATCTACCATAGTCCGGGCTTTGATTTTTGAACTTTCTATTATCTCATTGACAAGGAACCCTGATTCTTGCGGCTGACTTGCACAACGATCAAAAGTGCCCAACGTACTAGGATCAGCAAAATTTGGAACTGGCCTTGGGAATGCGAGTGGAATGCTTCCCTGATAGGTATTCCGCTGTCTCAAGCGATATAGAGCAGAAGAAACCTGCCAAAACAAATGAATACTATAGGAAACTTTGTGCACTTTCAAAATTTCAAATTCTAATATGAGGATAGACAGACCTCCTCATTGACCTCATTTAACTGTATTAGCATGGCAGCATATTGCTTCTTGAAAGGTTCTGAGTCCTTAAGAGAACAGTCATTGCTCTTTTGGTTTTCCAACACATCATCATTCATGCGCCTCAACTCTGAAACCACTGCTTCCTACACGTTCAACCAAATGTCATGAGCTCACTGCACATCTGGCACAAAATATGCTTGCCTTTTGTATATCTAAGATCAACTAGAAAAACGCATCTACTGACACAAATTCCTGAACACATACAGTGAAATACAAGAACAGCCAACTACTTAACAGTGAACTTAAAAATAAAATACGAGAAGCAGTACAGCTCTAAAATAGAAGAAACTAGTCATCCATATTGTAAGCAGCAACTGCTCAAACTAGCTCACCTCTATCTTAGATATTCCCCATCCTAAACAAAAAAGTAAACGCATCTTTTCTTAACACCAAATACAAGCTTAATGCATACTTCCACAATTTTAGATTCAATTTTTAGATGTACATATGCACATAATAAGTTCTATAAAACTTCTTCAGCCTTCGTTTACCCGCTAGTGAATGAAAGCTTACCCCTTCAACAAATCTGCTTCTTCTTCTTTTTACGAAGTAAACCATTTCAGTTTCGATAAAGAAAGCTATTCTCCCTTATTAGCTTATATTGGTAATTTGAACATGAACTTCGACAAGTTTTATTCATAAAGGTATTTTATTTGGTTAAATAAAAAGAAAACTTATAGTTGAATTGTGTGACCATCTCATCAAATAGCTTTAACTTTAACTTCTAGAAAGGAAACACATACATTTATTTATTAATAGGTTTGCAACATGCTCCCTGACATGCAGGCTTGATTCGTTTACTTGAGCTAACCACGTGGAAATACTTGACCTTGAGTGATACTGAGCCTTGAACCTCTTGCTATTCTTCTATGTTAAATTATGTGACCACCTCATTTAAAAGCTTAGGTTGGAGAGTAAATATGCTTCTTTAGGTCGCAACAATTACATAAGCAGACAAAGATAAAAGCATATATATATATATATCGGAAACAACCTCTTTGCCCCGGGTGACCTCCCCAAACCCCACTTGTGGGATTTTACTGGGTTGTTGTTGTTGTGTTTATCTATATTATTATAAAAGCACGAATGTTAAAACGTTAAATGTTGAATGACTGCAATATCCTTAAGATATTATCAGACTTTTATACCCTTTAGAACTAAATTATTTTTTCATATAAATAATTTCATATTGGATACCACTGTAAATTTAACGTTGAGAACTTTGCTTTGAAGAATAAGTGTTCAAGAAGGAAACTTTTTGTCGGATGTCTCTCAATTTTAATTGAAATATGTTACATGTCTACTGTTTCAACTTCTTACTGTTCCGACTTTCTTTGTCTGTCAATTTTAATAGGAATCTATTTCCTTTATAGACTATTAATCATATGGTGTTGTTTTAGTATATCTATTGTAGTGGTTCTTTCTATGCATGATTGTGGTCGTATCTGATGTTTTTATATAATTGCATTAATTGTGTTAAATGGATGGCTATGTTAGTAAGATTACTAATATAATACAGGAATATAATTTCTAACCGTTGTTGATTCTCACATCATATCCTTAGAATTTAAATGTGTAATCGAGAATGAATACTCAATGCAAAGAAAAAAAAGAAGTCGGTGTCAATAGTAATCCCAAGATATTGAATAATCTTTATAACATCCAAGAATTAAATTACTTCTTTATAAAGATGATTCATGTTGAAAAAAATTATAATATTTAAGTTATACTCCTATCTAATATGTAGGGCTTCTAAGTCAATTAAGATTATTGTTCACTTTGAATTTAGAGAAATCAACTATACCACAAACAAAATTTGACAGAAACTACTGCAAATATAAAAGATATGGCTTAAAGCAGTTACAATCAAAGAGTTTTCCATTGCTTTGATATTCAAAATATTTCTGGAATTTCGGTTGCAAATAAATATTCTATGTAATTGTAGAAGAGGAGGAAAACTGGTTATGAAGTTCAAGCCAGTGTTTAAGATAAAATTTGAAGTTACCATCCATATTTACAAGTCAGTCTAAGACTAGAAAATGATTTCGGTTTAGAGTTAATTAAAGAAGGCATCCTATGATTAGATGGTTCCTCCAAAATTAGCATGTTAATATGGAAGATCTTTCTCAAACTCTTAAAATGAAAGTTTATTCGCTAGATGAGAATGTTTGTATAATAGTTCTTTTTAGTCTACGCTTTTGCACTCGATGCCTTAAATCAGGGCACCATCTCTAATTGAAGCACTAATCCTTTTTACTTATTTTAATGTGTGATTACAATAGTCAAGTGTGGTGATAAAAATAGAATGTTTTATACTGGTAAGACACTAAAATCATACGCGTAAACATTCAACTATTCAATATACAAAATTTATGAACACGCATTTTCAAAAATTGAAATGAAAGAATAACTTGATAAACGAACAGGTAAAGTAACATCCTTTTTCAAAAATTGTCGCTTAATTGACATAATTTGAGACATGATATGAAATATATTTATTATTTAAAATTGGATAGAAAATTTTATTTTTAATATAAAGTATGAACAAGAAATGCATTTTCCCTTATCTTTTAACCGTTACCCAAAAAAATACGTGCAATGCACGTACATAGAAACTAGTATATATATAGAGAGAGAAAGAATATATATATATATATCTAGCTTTCATTTGTTTAATCTTCATTAAGTAAAAAATAAATTCGTTTTGTAACCTTTTTGTCCAGTGCACGAGCCAACTCAGCAAGAGCTTGAACATCAGCTTCCTTTGCTTGAATCTGAGCGACCCCAAAAGACTTTGAATATGCTGTCAATTGATATGTGGCAGTTTCCATGACTCCAGATCTAGATTGCATATCCACTTCTGTTGAAGCCACCTAACCATCAACGTACTCATATATTATGTGGAAGGACAAGTGAGAAGCATAAAAAACTACCCGCTCTTCTTACTTATGTGAAAACAATACAAGGGAGTTACAATCAAAACTCTAAGGGGTCGTTTGGTTGGGAAACAAGTTGTCCCAAGATTAATTATCCCGGAATTAGTTATCCTGGGATTGTTATCTCACCCTCCCACAGGGATAAAAATAACACTACAATCCCGGGATAACTAATTCCAGGATTAATTATACAAAAATTTTATCTCAACCAAACATGGGATAAACTCATCTCAAATTTAATCTCGAGAATAATGAAGAATTAACCCAAACGAGCCCTAAAGGGACTGCTCAAGGTATATATTAATAAAGTACTACAGAGATTTTGAGATCCGGAGTACAGATGGTAATCATGAAATCTACTAACTCCCAAGTTGAGTGTCGGTTTCCATTCTCAGGTAAACCAAATTAAGGTTCAACTAAATCAAAAGGCTTAGAAATGCACCATTTCTGTTACATGGCCTCCTTTTGTGTGGGTTTTCGCCTCAATTAACAAAGATTTAGAAAAACAAGGGCAGGTAATCATTAAATTAAGATAGAAATACTATCAAATACTCCCTTTGTTCCAGTTTATATGAACCTATTTCCTTTTTGGTCCGTTCCAAAAGGAATGACCCCTTTCTAAATTTGGAAACAATTTAGCTTAAACTTCCAAGTGTACACTTAATGAGAAGCTTTTATAACCACACAAATACTCTAGACCCCTTTTTGACTTGTTTAGGACCACAAATTCTAAAAGTCTTCATTTTTTCTTAAACTCTGTGTCCAGTCAAACAGGTTCACATAAATTGGAACGGGGGGAGTAAGTTTTTTTTGGTTAAAAACCTAAGCTCTACTAAGAATAGTTTGATGGCTAAATGTCATAATTTTAACCCCTAAAAGTCAACTTAGAATAGTTAATTTGAAAAAATACTATATAATGCAGTACAAAAAGTTAAATGACAGTTGCATGTATTCTTCCTGCTCTTAGGCCTCATTTGTTTGCACTTAATGGAAGTCTGAATCTTAATCATTCAGATCTCAGACATTAAGTGCATTTGCTTTTAAAGTCTGTATCTTAATCATTAAATGTGTTTTTTTTTTTTTACTTCACAACCACTTAATGGGTCTGAATAGGTATGTATGATTAAGATCTATAACATAGACTATTTCATTAATATGCGCATCCACATTCATTACTAACTGCCGCCATCGCCTTCCATTGTCAACTACCACCACCACCATACTCAACCACTACCACCACCATACTCGACCATAGCCGCCACCACTACCACCATCCACCACCACCATACTCAATCATAGCCGCCACTACTACCACCATCCACCACGACCCCCCACCACCACCATACATAGCAGCCGCCATTACCACCACACACCCACTTCAACTACTACAACCAACCATCCCATCACTATCAACAATAATAGCCGGCACCACCCACCATTAAAAACGAACGCCACCATCACCTTCCTCAATCACAACCACAACCACCACTACCACCCACTATTATTAACTATCACCACCCACTATCATCAACCATAGTCGCTATCGCTACCAATCACCACTAGCTACTACCTAGATCTACAACCATCAACCAAAACCACCACCGCCTCTAGTCGGCATTCACAAGTACCTCTTTTAGCTATCACCACCACCAACTACCATATTTTAAAAACGATATATATTTCATTGATAGAATTTAGATTAATTAGTATTTTATATGAATTTTATATTTATTAATTTTTAAATAAAGAGAAATTTTATATATTCAAATGGTAAAAAGGCAAACGGTCTTAATCATTTAGTATTCATATCTTAATACACATCTTAATATTCAGATGTGTATTCAGATCCAAATATCTTAATCTTAATACACATTTTGATATTCAGAGATGTATTCAGATTCAGACGTCTTAATATTTGGATCTGAATACACATCAGGATATTAAGATCATTTAGTATTCAGATCTTAATACACATCTTATATTCAAATGTGTATTCAGATCCAAATATCTTAATCTTAAAACACATTTTGATATTTAGAGATGTACTCAAATTCGGACGTCTTAATATTTAGAGAAACAAATGAGGCCTGAAGGTATTTTCCCCTGATAAGTAATTCTTCACTAATGTTCTCCCAAGTTACAGCAAAAGGCGAAAAATGCTCGGGGAGGTCATAATTATTTTGGTTTGGAACTGGATGCGACAGATTGCAAAATCTTGTTTAATATGATGTCTTGAAAAGAATCAATAGTTTGGACAAAACTGTGGGCATGCAGGAGAGTTTCTCAGTTTTTAAACCAGGGTGCTTGAGAATCTTTGAATCCGAAAAATACGAAATATAAAAGGTATCTAAGAGTATGAGGAGAAGCACTGACCTTTGTCTTCTTTAGGAGATCACTGATGGGATGACTTGGTGGGGAGAAATGAGAGAAAACATTTCCATTCTCCATGTTGTCACAGGCCGGAAATTTCATATACTCATTTGCTCGTGCATTCACCTTGAGCTCATTAAAACTCTCAAAAAACTTGTCAACAGCATCTGCACGCCTTGTAAGTAGTGTGGGCATGTTTTCAAATGGATTTAGAGGCATACAGTCAATGTCCTGCAGAGCAAATGTTTCAACAATTTATCAGGTCCAGAAAGCAAGAAAGCAACGACTGGAGAACCAGAACACAAACAACTAAAATGCCGATCTTTTTTACAGGTACTGATTACTAACTCATACACACAACCTGTTATGAACCAAGTACAGAAGCCAGTTACAAGGACACATAAGCTTTGTCTTCCAACAGATAAAAAAGGTTAGACGCATGAGTTCAATACTTCAGCTTGGTTCAGTGATCCATTTAATTTTAGTTATATCTTTTTCTTTTTCTTGCTTTCAGAAGTATCCTCAGAAAGATTTTTTTCTAGAAAAAAATTTAAAGAAAAATTAGGGAGATGGCGTCAGTGTGAGCACAGATATTTGGGACCTCTTCATGTAACCTAATTTCTAATTCTATTCTCCAACATATGAGATAGCTCTTAAATCCCAAACTAGCTGAAATTGGCTATATGAATCCTCTGTATATGTCTGCTCTACTCAAGCACACTTCATTCTGATACTAAAGATGAGTCTTAGAAAAGGCAAATAAGGGGTTTTCAAGACTAAAGATTCTTTAAGTCTCGGGTAACCTTATATGGACATATAATCTCTAACCACAGTAGACCTATTGTCAAACTCTGGACCTAATGTAAGTGTGATAAAACTAAACCTATCCCAACTAGTTGGCATCGCCTATATGGATCCTTTGATTCCTTTGTGTTCTATTATTTGGATAAAGTGATATTGATTTTGAGAGATTATAGGGACAGGTGCATATAGGGGTCTATGCAGGACAAGTTCAAACCATCTAAAGCGACCTCCTCGCATCTATCCATTGTGTCTACTACTTACACCATCACAATTATTTCTAATCTTCTCCAATTTAAGGTGACCTAAGAAAAACTAAAGTTTAACATACCAGAATATCATATGAGCATATATTAAGACATACTAATGAATTACCATGACAAATTCAACCCCGAGCTCAGGTCGGTCAAACTGAACACGACATCTTGAGCGATCAACTGTCAGTACACTTCCATCATGAATCTCTCTTGTTTTTGGATGGATTGCAATGACACGTTGCCCAACTGACAATGGCCTTGCAAGATCTGTGGGTAGTCCTTCCCTGGTACCTTCACGAAGTTCCGTGTAATGTTTTCTGACAGATTCCCGGTATTGATTAAGCTTCTCCTTTTCTTCATTCAGAAATTGCTCAGAGAATCGCCGTGGTTTTCCAAGAGAACTAAATCAAGTTGCGGATTCAATGAACCATCATTAACATAAAAATAACAAGCTTAATGTTCAGAACTTGCTCAGGGAATAGAGTGACTTCCAAATTGCAGGAAAATTGAGAAGCATACCTTCTTATGACGCCCCATTCAACACGAGTTAACCTTGGAACATGTCCCAATCCAACATGATTCAGGTACTCCACAAAATCCCTTTTGGCAAACCAAGGGTAGTCAATTGCACTGTAGAACCACTCATACGTACACCATCTTCGTACCTGATGGTTGGAAAGGCAATTGGAAATCTTTTCCTGCATGCAATGTATGCAAGTAAACTAGTGCTCATATCACGAGAAAGCACTGCAACATGGACAAAGGTGCATAACCAACCTTAAGACTGAATGCTCTGTCATGAAGTGCGGTGAAGGATGCACTAGTATCATCCAAACTTTTATCAGGAAGTTTCAAATCTTTTTGTCTTTGAGGTTTTTTCAGGTCCATCTTACGCCTGCTTCTGACTTTAGTAGGTAAGTTAACCTGGTTTGCCACAGGGATCTCCGCAGTTGATTGAGCTGAATCGCTTCGCTCTGTTCTTGGATCTGCACATGATGAAGGCTCTTGATCTTTGATTAATTTCGGGGATGCACTCTGATAGGACCTTTTACCCTTATTGGTTGACTTCTTTGATGCTTCTTTTGCCTATAGGCAAAAAAAATCACGTGAAACTAGTTTAGAGCAGCTGATTAAGGTAGCCAACCTGGCAAAATGTTTAAAGGAATGGCTCAAACATCTGTCTAAACCTCTAAACAATCACTTGAAATGGACAAAAATAAGAAATCACCTCAGCTTCCTCAGATCCAGTAACATTATTGTTAGCATGACCTTCAGTTTTTCGAGCCTGCAAGATTATTTTCAGAAGGGTTACATATCATTTAACAAATCAGAATATTGAGCAGGGATGCAAAGCTGTCTCCAAATACCTTAGACGACATTGCTTTATGTGCCCTCCTCGCCTGCTTTGGTTCAGGAACAGTACTAACATCAGTAGATGTAACTTTACCATGCTTTGATTTCGTAGTGGAAGCAACTTCAAAATTTGACAAAGGTTGACTCCATCTAGATCTAACCCCCGCAGATCCACGTTTGTCTCTTTGTCTGTTTGCAGGCACGGCCTCCAAGGAGCCAGATTCATCAACATGATCATCAATTTCATCATTGAACTGGATCATGGACTCTGAAAAAGAAAAAGAAAAGATTAATCTGATACACTCTTAGTTAATACAGGGAATAACAACTGAAAAATCAAATGGAAATACGTGAACTGATGAAGATACAGGACAGTCGCATATCCAAAGCTTCAATTGGGAAAGAAAAAGAAAGAAATAGTGAAGGAAAGAACAATTTAAAAGGCCAAATACATAGATGGCCCCTTAAGCTTGGTTTGAAATTCCATTATGGCACCTCATCCTCGCGTGGTACCTATTGAACGCCTTATGTTACTCAAAAACTCTGCCGATTAGACATGCTTTACTGAGATGGACCAGACGTGTTTCTCAGTTGAATTGAGTGTGTGAAAATGAGCTTTGACAAATTTAAAATGGGCCCCACTCCTCTAAAACTAGGGAAAACATCACCTTTTTCAATATTTTTCTGTGTTTCTCCCCCTTCCTTCTTCCTATTCTTTATCTTCTGATACTTTTTCTTTCACAGATTATAATTTTTCACTAGACACTAATACATGAATAGACAGGTAGCCAAGACGAGTATTTAAGACAGATCGAAGCAAGTACAGTCCTGAAGCCAATGCACAAAAGATAAGCTAAACCATTGTGCTTAAACGAACTAACTTCGATTAAGTTGAAGTTACCTTTTCTGTAAATAATTCACAGAAAAAAGTGATATCTAGGTACAAATTTTTATTTTTTCAGATAAGGTAAAGTTTTATTGATATTCAGTATTAAGGTAATACTGCAGAAAATGACAAAAACTGGACTTTTGTTTACATCACAGACTCGTAGAAGTTAACAAGTCCATCAGATCAGACAAATTTAATACATTGTTTCCTTTCAAGCAATAGTACATCTGATATCTAAGTAAAAAGCAAATTCAAAGCTCTAAAATTTGAAATAACAGGACAGAATACCTGAAATCATAAAGGTCAAAGTTGCTAAAAGGTTAGGCTAAGACAGAGAGAACGTGAAAGTGGGAGACAGAGAGATACTATCAACACCTAGCATATCTGCAGTCGCCAAACAAGCAAGCCTACAAAGATCTATAGAAACGGAATTTTATGTCCTTACCATCTTCATTTTCTGCTGTTGGCATCATCAGAGACAAATCAGCCAACGTTTGTAGAGCATCAAAAGCAGAGCTTTCATCTACATGAAGGAAAAAGTAAATTAGCAGATACATCTTCTAATTTGGCTCATTGTACCAAGATATATAACAGTTTCTATCGCATAATAACAGGTTTGCAGTCAATTACTTTTCAAAAACAGCATGCTACTTGGCAGTAAATAGCAGAACTCAGAGAAGTAAGGAACAGTATTCCAAATATTACAAACTTGTGCAGATGTAAGTTGCCAAAAACTTGTAATTCTGAGTCCTTCCTTTCTCTGCCTTTTCCTGCCTGTCGATCCTTTTACGGATGAAGTAACTAGCTAATATTAATGTTATGGGGGTAATGTTCTGATCTAATGCCAGCTATAGTAAAGCCTTGAAAGGTGAAAAGCTGGAAAAAGGGAAGAAGTCCCAGCGAATGGCAACTAGAAAGCTTCGCTTACAATAATTATTATGGCACAGAAGGAACCGACACTTTGAAGGTAGACTCGGGAAACTTTATTTGATGGTTAAGCACTTGGGAAACCTATATATGTTCTCTTTTGTTTCTTATTTTGTTTAACATTCTGAAGTTCCTGGGCCACTTTGAACTTGTTAAAATATTGCAGGAGGGATGTTGTGTCTATTAGCGGAGCAATCCTTGAGTTGTTGCTTCTGTAAACAACTTTTATCCTTCAATTTTAGTGGCATGTCAAGAGTACCAGAAGGGCGAGGGGAGGAATGATTTATACCAGACAGGAAAAGAGGGAGGAGGGGTGTAAGGGGATAATATTTGGGGTTAACGTAGCCTCTGCTAAAGAACACAGAGGATGTGATCTAATATACACATTTATATCGAGATTTTAAGAAATGGCCACTGTGATATTTTCTCCTTCCAAGAGAATACTCCTAGTGGGGCTAGTGCAATGATAACACCTCACGATACTGCTCAACACTCTTCCCCCTCTTAACTAATGGCAGTTAGTTGCATGTTCAGATCCTATTAGGGATTCGACTTTCCTTATTTTCCAAAAGTGGATCTCATTCCCCCCTTAGCTAATGGAAAAAAGATAAAATAGAATAATCAAAGAGGACCAAATGGAATATTCAAAATCCCCTTAAACCATTCAAAGGGAAAGTTCTCAAGAGCAGTAATCTACAAAACTTTGTAATACCTCTGCTGAAAAGAACCTTTTTGCTCCTCTTTCTAGGGCCTTGTAAAGAGGTCCTTGAATTCTTTTCGTATGTGGCCTCCATTTCAAGTTTACCCCTCACCACACCCAATATTTGACCTTCTTCTGTACCACTACATGCCTCTTTGATATCATCAAAATGATTGGCTCCATTATCATCAATTTCCAACTTTTTACCATAAGGTCTTCTTCCCTTCTGTGCTGTTCGACCAAAGGTTCCAGTTTCCACCGAATCATTCTTATACCGCAAAAGCTCTCCAGTGTCCGCTTCCATGCTTCCCTCTTCTTCGTCCACTTCATTACTAAGAAGCTTGGCATTTCCCATACCTATTTTAACACGCTAGTCGAGAAAAAGAAAAAGAAAAAATAAAAAAGGTGAAGTGCTGAGTACATATAGTCTATGGAGATAAGTCACACTAGAAATGACAGTTAAGCAATACCTTTCTTTCAGCTGTTTCAACAGGTGAGGACATAGCGCTGTCCGTCCTACGGTTCGGTGTCTGAGAGACCTGAGGAGAGCCACCTCTTTGTGAAGCTTCTGTTAAAACTAATGCTATCTTCACATCATCATCAGTGTCATCTGCCTGTAGTTTCAAACTCTGCCTACTAGGAGAAAAATACTTCTCACCCTTGGGATTTCCACAAGAAAAAGAAACAGGAAAGCGTGGAGTTCTTTTCCCAACAGCACGAGGCCGGCTTCCTGAAAGACAACTCCAGAGAATCTTCATCAATAATATTACATGACAAGGCGCAATCCTTAGATAAGTGATGATGGAAGGCAGCTAAACAAAATGAAACCCCAAGAAAAGCTACTACTGCATGTAAGTGCAAAGCACTGGTGACAATAAACTGTATGCAAAAATAAAAAGCAAGAGAGTTTCTAATCAAGGTCCATACGGAAGATTTTTAGAGATATTCTATTCTTTGTTTTCACAGGAATAATTCTTCATTTAATTTAATTTATCCCTTTTTGTTGCGGGAGGGATAGAAAGGACAACGCACCTCCTGAACGCTTCTTCTTCAACAAAGTTAAACAACCATGACTAGCTGCTAATGTCGGAGATGTCATCTCAGATGCTTTAGAAATATTAGACTGAACTTTACCCCGAGCACGTTTTTGAGGTTTTCGAGACGTTCCAGCATCCTCATTACTTTCTTGCTCACTGTCGCTTGCTGCCTGACATCCCATAGTCAAGTTACTTCAACAGCAAAATACAAACTAAGACTCAGGTACAAATTTATACACTAGAACTCAGAAACCATGAACAAATATAAGGGATGGAATAACATTTAGCAGATAATCACTTTTCTTTAAAAAAAAAGAACTTCTGAACACCAAGGACAATGCTTTGCCACGACCTAATGCATAGAATTACCTTTCCTGATGTTTATTTAATAACAACTTGCAAAGACTTTTCTGTTCAAGACAAACTGCATATTTCAATTGAAGCATTCAAGCAATCCCACACACTGGATGCCACAAAGCTAAAATTCTAGTATCTCATTTGCAAAACTACTCCTTCAACTTAAAACAGATAGGAAAGGTGGACGGGGAATGGAGTGATGAGGCGTGCACAGATAAAACAAAACATAAGCACACCACATTCCCCATGCTCAAACTCAACATATTTTAAGTCTTACCAAGTTACAGTAGTGATCAGTCATCATGGCAATCAGCCCAACCACAGATGCAGTCCCCTCTGGAAGAGATAAATAAGCCTGAAAATACAGTAGAATGTAGTAGGTAACGATTTCCATCACCATTTTGTACGATTTAACGATATATTCAATGTTGATTAAGTACTTAGCGTCATTTGTTGTTCTAAAATTAAAATCTTATGATAATATCACCACAAAAACAATCATCAAATTGTCTCTGACTTGTTGCTGGCTAAAATCACAAGACCAAGATTTATGATGATGATCTTTTTGATATAGACAATGGTTTTATGATGATTAACATGGCACTCCATGTTTTTGATGTATAGAACCATGTAAGGGGTAAAAATGACCGCAAGAGAAGTGATTAGACTTTCTAAGTGACATCTTCACCAGGAAATGACAAAGTTTTCTATTTCAAGTGCAATGATAATAATGCATCAAAAGGCAAAGGAGCAAATCATTTTACCAACTGGCAATGCAGATTTATGAATCTGAGGCCAGCTCTGGTACAAATCTTTTCAAGTAATGTCAATTACTCACAGGATTACAATGTTTCATATCAGGATCCACAAAAGGAAAATAAAGTAGCACCAAAAACCGAACTAAGCTGGTTAAGATGAGAAGGAGATGCAAAACCCAAAAAAAAAAAACAGAGAAATGTAATCTGGTGACTGCCCAAACTTCGGAGAAAGAGAGAAAAGAATAGATAAGTTACAGTAAGGAAACTCAAATCAATGATAAAAGTGTTAAATGCTGACTAACAACAGACTAGAAATGTTATACATATTAAAGGAAGAAAAGAAACAGAATGTAAGTGTCATATTATTCCTAGCTGGTATGGGATATCCTCCTGCAAAAGCTGGGAACTATGCACTTTCTTTTTAACACAATCCTTCTCCTTTGACCTTTCCTACTATTCTTTTGTGGCGGCGGCATTTTACAAGGTACAAAAGAGAAAATATATGTGTATGAAAGTGCTTGATTACGTGACAATCTGACAGTACTCAGGGAACCCTACCGATGGAGGTTTGAAATCTATGCAGCTGGTGAGTAGAAAACAACAAATTGTGAGTACACACTTGACTATCTGATTAAGTACAGAGCACTCATCGAGATAGGAGACTGCAGGTCATGTTCATAACATCCATAGACGTCTCTGATACAAGCGGTGAATTACATAACACCATATTAACAATCATGACCACGAAATAGGGAAGACTTAATTATTTCCAAAAGCAAGATAAAGAAACAAAGGCTCAAAGGCAGGCAATGTAAAATGATTGCCTACAAGAACAACAGAAACTGAACATCAGATGAATACAACCCCACAGAAGTTGACAACCCTAACCAGATGTCATTGTAAAAAGGATTGAATTCATTAGAGGATTGTTCTCCTCAAATAACTTATATTGAATAATAATATTCACAACAACATGAAGCGTTTGAACAAGATTCTGAAAAAATGGGTTCTCTCACCATGCTATTAGTATAGATGAATTTAAGTCCAATTATATATTAGCAGGAAAATAGCGTAGAAGGTGGATAAGAAAATGAAGAGAAGTATTGCCTATCGAGATCCGATGATTTCATAAGCTAAGAGGAATCAATTATAAGGACACATGTTACTTTGTTGTCTGTATTCACAGCCTACCCTATTCATCATGTAAAGAGCTTCCACCATTTCTGAAGTTCGGGGTTTCACTGCAGCAGCAACCTGCGATAAGTGTTAGGCAAGGCGTCAGAGATGAATCAACAGCAAAAATATGCAAGTTATCGGGGATATCCAAGAAACTTCAATTAACAAAGACTTTGAATTTGAACTGACCTTTTTCCAATCTTTACCATACTTGCGGTATGCTTGATAGAAGCGTGTCAGGTCTTCCTCACTCCACTCAGGACCAAGCATGTCGGACAACTTCCTCTTCTACAATTTGAACAAAGAACCATGTCAAAATGCTTATATATAATGTCCTCCACGTGTCTTCAAAGAATACTTAACAACTAACCTAAATGAATACATGAAATATTTCTCCTTTGCAACTCAAGATATTACCACTTTCCTAAAGAACCATTTGGTTGACAAGAACAGGAAAGGTAAGTGCTGGAAAATTTTAACTTTCCTGCATATTCTCCGCGTTTAGTAAGAGGAAATTTGTGGGAAAAGCTTTGAAACTTTCCCACATAATAAACTTCCATCCAAATAATGTGATGAAAGAACTACAGTATCTTTTAAAGAAAGTTGAAAGTGAGGAACAAATTTCTTCTGCATTCCAAATTTTCCTTTTTCCTACAAAGAAAAACATGCAGGAAATATCTTCACTTCACTACATTTGTAGCAACTTCTTGACATTCTTGACAAAGCCATTCATCTTTTTCCTTGCACTATCTATCTCTTTCAATTTTCCACTATGGAAAAGGTAACATGCACCATCCTGTGCTTACAAGTACCACTTCCCAAAACTAAAACAAAAAAAAAGAAAAGAATAAGAGCATGCTGTCATTTCCAAGAAGATACTAGTTCATCCTATGTGCATGTTCCAAAAGCAAACAAAACCAAAACAGTACTAACTTACATGCCTCTTCGTGTAATATTACAAGAGAAAACAAAAGTACAGTAAAACTCACCCGCAAGTTTTTCTTCACACTGTCATCTTTACTGGGAGAGATTTCAGTTGTAGGAGAAAACCGCTTATTTACACTTCTAGATTTTCTTGCTGGAGCCATGCCTAAAATCTTGGGAAACCTCAGCAGGATCAGGCAAGCACAATGTAAGATTCTATTTTATGACAGTTAAATGTTTAGGAAAGTGATAAAATACATTGGTAATATACATGATTCTAACATGTAAGCACCAAACTATAGTTTCATCAAAATAAAAATCCATGGCATAGTTACTTGATTAATATATAAATAGATGGCAGATTTTATATAAGCGAACAAGTGGCTTATTAGCATATAGTAACTTCTTTCCCTTTGAAACTCACATAGTGGTCCTTTTAATGGTTATCAAAGATATGCATGAAATAATTCGTATCAACATATATAAATTGTAGCAGCACCTTAAGTACTTGTAATGCGCTCCCATAGGTTCAAACAGCATCTTCTATATAAATTACTGAGCTTCTGCACAAAAATATTTAAAAAAAAAAAATCCCTACTTGGATGTACCTAGTAAATCCAGCAAATATATGGAATTATGCTTACCAATAATTCCTATTGTTAAGTTTTGTGCAACAAAATTTACAAGATACACTAACAGAAAATAATTATGACGATCTGATAAACTTCTAGAAAGACCCACAAAGAAAAGATCAAAACTTTCAAATTCATAGTTGAAACCCCTATTTTTTTGCACCAATTCGTTGAAAAATAAAATCATACAAAAAGAAAAAGTGAGTTGATTTACCAATTGAAACTGATTCAGCTTCTCAATCAAATCTCAGAACCATGAGCTGCGATACAGATGAGAGAAATTCGTTAGGTTAATTTTGAATAAACTTGCGGCAGATAAAATGGGGGAGAAGATGATTGAAAATATTTGGGGGTAATAGCCGCGAAACTCTTTTGTATTTGTATTTTTTATGGGGAAGAAATTTGTTTATATATTATTCTTTCTCTTTTTGAATTGAACTTAAAATGGCTTTTGTCTTTTTCTGATTCAAGGTTTGGAAGTGTTTAAATAGGATATAGGAATTCTTGAAATAAACAATAAGGGAACGAGTTTTAGAATTTAAATTAGAAACAATCCTCGTGCAATGATGCGATTTTTGGCATGTGTTTATACTTTTATATCAAAGACTTGAGAGGAATTGCCGAACACAACTTAAATTGGTCCTATTTTCTTTCTCAATTTCTTTTGGATTGGAAAATGACTAAGTTTGTGTTTGGCCATAGATCTCAAATTTATTTTGAAAAATCTGATTTGGGTGAATTTTGGTTTAAAGATTAAAATGTGTTTGGACATTGTTTTCAAAATATATTTTCCAACTTTATTTTGAAAAAACATGTATACAATTCTCAAGTTTTGGGATTTTGGCCCAAATTTAGCTCAATAGCTGATTTTGTAATTTGAAATTTTTGATTTGGGATTTGGCCAAAATATGAGCAAAATTTATGGCCAAACATGAGTTTTGAAAATAAATCTCAAATTTATTTTGGCAAAACTTATGATCAAACGGGTGAGTGGGTTAAGGTGAATAGGGCCTTTTTAATATTTTTAAAATGTGGGGATCACTTATAAGGTTTGAAAAACAATCTTTCTTTCTTATTTTTCCGGTAATTTCTCTTTCTTCTCTTTACTCTCTGTTCTCCCTCACTCAACCCCCTCCACCACGGTTGTTTCCGACAGGAAGGGATAAGAACCAAGCTTCGATTTAGGATAGAATCGTCTCTATAAACCCAACAAACACTGTATTATTGCTCATACGCGTCAATTTTGGTAAATCCTAAAAAATCCATTTCTTACATTTATGATTTCGGGTTTTATTGAGTGATTCGTGCATGTGCATGTTCAAGATCGATTGGGTTGTGTATATTTATTTCTTGGACTACCTCTGTGCTATGTATTTTTAAATGTTGTTGGACTGACGGCCTAATGTTTATTGATAAACTTGTGGTCGATTGTCTTCTCGTCATAGATGTCTGGTATAATTGGGGCGTATTTTTCTTATTCCGATCATAAGTTTTAAATTATTAAATGTGACATTTCCTAATTGCATGTAGATAACATGAGGAAGAAATTAATTGTGAAGAAGCATATTCCTTTGGCAACGAAGGCAATTGCACAACCTTCAAAACCTCCAAACAAGAAAAGAAATGCAGAAACACAAGGAGCATCTCCAAGTAAAGCAAATGTTGAGGCTTCAAACACTACTACAGAAAACTAAATGTAGATACTTCTAAAGTTTCCCCTAGTAAAGAAAATGATGAGATTTTTAAGCGTGATAGGAAGAAAAGAACAAAGAGCCATCAAAATCTACTGATAAAAAAAGAACAAGATCAAGGTCTAGATTAGTTGACGAGGACATACCTGTTAGTTAAAATCTGTTTCAATGAGTTAAGCATTAGAGGGTGTTGATGATGATAAGGAGGAGGAGGAGGAAGAAGACTTGAATATAAATTCAGCACAAACTCAAATGAAAGAACATTTTTCGAAAAAATAACTGTCGAAGAAGAAAACAATAGTGATGATGAAGCTTTAGGTGGGGAGGATGATGAAAATGGTGATGATGATGCTCGGAAGATTGGTAAAAATGCAGAAAAAGAAAAAGATGAAGATGTAGCAAAAGGAGAAGATGGTGAACAACTTGAAGATGGTGAAGATGGGTTGGAAATTGAAACACGTGCAGCAGTTGAAGGTGGTCGGGATGCTCTATCAATTCCTATATTTGTAAGGGCGATCGACGCATCTAAATACAAATTCAGGACTTTTTTAAGAGAGCATAAACATTTTTCAGTCAAGATTAGTGTAAGGTCTAGAATTAATTTATTTCATGAGTTCAAGTATAAACTCAAAACAATCAAATTAATGGAAAAGCTTAATAATAGCTGTTTTGAACAGTTTGTAAAACTTTCAGAGCAATGGACACAATTCAATGGACAACTTGTCCATTCCCTACTGATTCGCCAAATTTATTGCGCGAAACAGCGTGAGTTATGTTTTTAGTTGGAGACAAGCCTGTTCACTTTGGATTGAAGGAGTTTTCTATGATGACTTGATTGAACTGTGTGTCGCGCCCCCTTTTTTTCCTCTCCGTGGGGAGAGGTCCGGGTTTCGATATTCATGGGGTGTAATAACTCATTTCCTTTTGGGAATTGGGTATTTGAAGAGTCGCCACCTAACGGGTTATGGTGCGTTAGGCACCTAGAGTGATTAACTCCTGGATTGGTTTGCATTACTAGAGATTAGGGTAATGGCTCGAAATGACCTCGAGGGAAAGGTATTAGACACCCTTCTTGGTCCACAACTGTGGGTCCCGAGCAAACTTATATTCACGAATTAGTCCAAATAAATACTTAAAACAAATAATTATAAATAAAGCATGTTTGTATACCTCAAATAATAAGGCAAAGGTTTTGGACAAGTAAAGTTTAAACAAAAGGAATTTTGAAAATGAGGAGTCCTAGGTTGATTAGCCTATAGGATCATCCTACACAATGTCCGATAAACACTCATCAATGAGGGGCTACACGTGACATTAGCGCGTAGTCATCATATCTCATATCTACCCTTCACATTCCCTTAGTGGTCATTTAAAGAGAGTGCTGGTCAACAATCTTTATTGCGTGCTATTGCCCGTCCCTTCTTAATGGTCCCGGAGGAATTTTGAACCTTTATCTATAGGTGGTTCTAGACAGACCCCTAAGGTTTTAAAACATAAAAATACTAAGGCGACAAGCAATAACACATAGGACTCTTAGCAAACAAGAACAGGAAGGAGCAAATGAGAGGCTGAGTTTACCTCCACAAATAAGGCATGTAAACAGCACGACTCAACACAAATAAAGGCCTTTGTTAAACAGTATCCTAAGGCATGATGTCTAAGTGAATATACAAAATACAAGCAATTTATTTTTTATAAACACAGAAGTAATGCCCTATCAGTTGCCTACTGATTTTTTTTTAAAATCCTGTTAAACCAGAAGATCATTAAGTTATAGAAACAGTTCCAGAATTGCATGTTTTGAAAACGCCCTACAGGCTTGTCTATACGCAGAATACTGATGAATACATTTTATATAATGAAATAAGGCAGGATTTTTTTAAAAGCAGACTCTTAAGTCCTTATAGGCATGATATCTAATGATAAATCAAGGCAGTTTTTGAAAGAACTTGTTTTAGAGAACTTAAACCATTAATTCAACCAGTTTCGAAGTGAACTAAAACGTGGACTTGGGTCGGGTATTTTTAATACGAAATTGGGCTGGGTTGGGTTTAAATTGGGCGACAATTGAAAAGCAAATCTGGCTATATTTTAAATAGCCAATTTCCTCTATATAATTTATAATAAATAACAGCCAATTTATGGAAAATAATTTTATATACTAAAATGATTTATAATATATATTTAACATTTTAAAAATATAAAAGGTTGATTTTATTCATATAAATGTAATTATACATTAAAAGGGCTAATATTGCAATTATATGCAATTTTAGTTTTAAAAAATACAAAATACAATTATAAAAATGAATAAAAAATATTTTGGCATATATTGGGATAAATATAGAAATTAAATGACTAAATCATCATAACAATAATTTGTGGGATAATTATTGGGGATTTTATGAATAAAAGGGGAGGAAATCAATCAATTTAAATCCTTAAAATTATGGAAAAATTTATAAAAATCTTTTGCTTGATTATATATGCATATATATGCTATTTTGAAGGTATTTATGCATATATTAAAAATATAAGAAAAAATTGGGTATCAAGAGCTGCCCCTCTTTACCCGGGAAGAATGAAAGAGTTTTTGGGTAAAGAAATGATGGCCAATTTTGACCGGACGGGATGCTTTGAAAGACAGAGGCTAGACTCCGGTATTTGAGTTACCTACATATCCCTGGTCTTACAAGAATCAGTCCATGTGTAGTTCTGGATTCGCTGGCGAAATATACCGATGAAGTCATTATAAAAATGGGCACGAGATGCTAAGCGGTTATGGTGATCGATTAAAGTTCGAGACGGTTGAGGGAACTGGAGCAAGATTTCTCCTGCTAGGATAGCAGTTGCTTACTGGTTACCTGTGGATAAAAGATGCTACAAACATGTATTTGCGAAAATTTAAACATGATGCAAATTCCCCTTGGACCATGAAGGTTGTCTTCAGACGATTAAAGATGACGTCCTCAGACCATGATGCCTTGGGTCATGAATTGTTTAGTGAGGGATTCATAGGTCATGAAATGATTTTCTCGGGCCATGAAGATGGTGCCTCCGAACCATGACGCCTTTGAATAATGATACGCAAGTTTGAGAGATCCTCAAGCCATGAAATGGTGTCTTCCGGCGATGAGGATGATGTCTTTAAAATATGACGCCTTTGGATAAGTTGGTAATTTTAGCCCATGATGTAATAATATGATGTTAACCAGACAAGGCTTAGTCTTTGTAAAATGGAGGGTAGAGCTTAGCCCGATTTAAAAACAAATAGATCGTATGAGAAATAGAGCAATTTTTGTGCAAAGAGGGACAATGCTTAGTCCCATGCAAATATGGAGGCAGGGCTTAGCCTCAATGCAAGTATGGAGTCAAGGATTAGACCCATACAAATAGGGAGTCAGGGATTAGACTCATGCAAGTAGGGAGGCATGGATTAGCTTCATGCAAGTAGGGAGGCAGGGATTAGCCTCATGCAAGTATGGAGTCAAGGATTAGACTCATACAAGTAGGTAGGCAGGGATTAGCCTCATGCGAGTATGGAGTCAAGGATTAGACTCATGCAAGTTATGGAGGTAAGGATTAGCCTCATGCAAGCAGGGAGGCAAGGATTAGCCTCATGTAGTTATGGAGTCAAGTATTAGACTCATGCAAGTGTGGAGTTAAGAATTAGACTCATGCAAGTGTGGAGTCAAGGATTAGACTCATGCAAGTATGGAGTCAAGGATTATACTCATGCAAGTATGGAGTCAAGGATTAGACTCAAGCAAGTATGGCGTCAAGGATTAGACTCATTCAAATATGGGGACAGGGATTAGTCCATTGCAAAGAGCGAGCAACAAGTAAGAGTAGTGTATGTCTTAGCTAGAGATGTATTTGGTGTCTGATGTCCGGATTGATAGTGAATTGCTTTATGTATACCTATTTGCGAATGCTATCGCTACATCAAATATGCATATGCTCAAAGAAATTGTAAGTTCTATGAGGGGGAAGGTTGGTTCGTGCTCCTGTCACTGGCTTTGCTGTGCTCCGTTCTGAAAGCCTTTCGAGTTCCCCTAGGTGACACCTGACTATTATGGAAATAGAATTTTCAAAATTTATGCAATTATTGATAAAAATAGAGTTGTTTTGAACGTATTGATATATCAAGTAATTTTTTATGAACCAGTGACTATAACACGTCTCAAAGGCATTGCATCTATCTCATATTGGAATTTTGAGGGTCCTCCTCAAAAATCTGTCCTAGTTTGGTAGACTATCTTTAACTATTTGAGAATTACGGACCCTGCTGAACCTTCTCCGGAATTTTGAGAATCCTTCTCAAAATTTTGCCCTAGTTCTTGACTGATTACTGACTTCCTGGCATGTGATGGAGTTGGCTGGACTTGCTCTAGAATTTTGAGGGTCCTCCTCAAAATTCTGCCCCAGTTTATGCTCTTGGGGGAAAATGAAAATTTTATTATGATATGACCGAACCCATAAGGTTGCCTACGTATCCCCTCTTAAACGGGAATCATGTCAAGCATAGTTCAATTACATCAAATGAGGAAATGTAAAGTATCTAAGCATAATATCTCTTGACCATGTTAGAATTGATTGTTTTTGGCCAGACTTCTCCGTCCATTTCTACGAGTATGAGTCTCCTCTTGTTAGTACTCTGTGAACCATGTAAGGATGTTTACCATGAAAATGGTAAAAATAATTGAATTTGTAAATGGGATTCTAAAAATACGTGATCTATTCTCAAACTAGTTGTTAGGGCAGTTGATGCTAAAAATGTTAAGTGTAGCGATAAAATGCGAGCTCAGACGATGCAGTAAGCAAACCAAAGGGGCCTGCTGGCCGGACACAGAGTAGGTCGATAGAGGCCTCGGGGCCGAGGCTTGAGCCGAGATCGAGTTATCGGGGACAGTCGGGGATGGGGTAACACGTAAGATACAATTAACTAAGGCTCTCTATGGACAATATTGAGCTATATGGGGAAGAGCAAGTAAGAAGACAATAAATGCGAAGTGGCCTCAGGCCTATTCTGAATGATGAAGAGGACGATTGAATATAGACGACTTCGAACTAAGGAGAATAAAAAAATTAGAAAGAGAGAGAAGATATTATTGCATTTCATGGTCAAGTGGAGCTCTGCCCTACAAGGCGTTAATGACCTCCTTTTTTAAGAAAAGGGGATGCCCAAACTTCATACAGAATCTTTTGACATGATAAAAAGGGATGAGATGTGACAGTCTGTTGGCTTTATGCTGCGTGAGGGCTGGCGTCGAACCGCTTGAGAAAATTTGGTCGACCTCAGGTGCATTCCTCGGGGGATTTTAATGCTCGTCGGGCCTCTAGTAATCGTTTATTCTTGGCAAGGCATCGGCGGGCTTTGAGGGAGGTGACCGACTCGAGATCCCGTGTTTCCGGGGTCATTTTCCAAAGTATCACATCAAGGAAAATCGGTTCCCTGATTTTCACTGCATACAGATAGTCTTCGCATTTCTTAGAGGGAAGTGATAAGAAATGATATGAGCACATTATTTCTTGATCCTTGGTAGTGGTATCACACCGATGGCGCAGCCTTCCTTCAATAGGTACCGAAGTACTTCGCCTTTTCACTTCTCCGGGGCCTCCCGAAAGGTTACAACCTTTGGAGTCATTGCTATCGATTCAGTTTCTATGAACGCATTGGCTGTGCCTGCCGTTACGTTTTTTAAGGGCAGTAATAGCGCCGTCGATTGCTTTGTTCCCCCTATAAATGGGGTTGTTGGTGGTTACCTTTCTTACTCTCACTTTCTTTGATACCAGTCTCTCATTCCTACTCTGCTGCTTTTGAAGTTCCACCATCTTGCCATGTTCGAGACCCCATGTTTCATAATTTCATGCCATATATGCCCTGGCTCCTTTTATGGTCTCTTTTTAATTAAGCGAAACCATACCGTCGTGATGCTGCTATTCTTGTTATTACTGTTATTGTTGTTGCTACTGTCGCTATCAGCTCGGGGTGATAAGGCAGAGGGCCGACTCCTTCCAACCCTAGGTGTTTTTTTCTTTCGAACTATGCATTGCTGCTCAAGAGGAGGCTCGAAATATACACCGCTGCTCACCCTCCTTCCCCGACTCGGCGCATTACACCCCTTTTGGATTCCTGGGGTGTGGCGGAGGTTCCCGCTGGCTGTTGCCTCCCAGGCCGGGTGTCACGCCCCAAAATTCGAGGAGTACGACCGGCGCTCAACCGAGTAAACCCGACTGAGCAAGCCTAACAGGTTTCATACATACTACCCAACCCAACTCATAATTAAATTAGAGATGGGCTCTATTAATCATACTTAATAAGTATTTTATTAACAATTCCATTTCATTTCCATTAGCAGCTTAAATCATAAATGTCAAAATATTACAAGTTTTTTAAATCGTTGCCAAACATCAATATTTCAATCTTAATTCCAATACCCGACCCTACCCACAACCTGTCTACGGAGCCTCTAAATACAACTAAAGAATAATTCAGAAATACCGGCAACAAGGCTCCGGCTATACCTTACACAAATACCAAAATAGACTCCGGAATAAAAGTGGCATGAGCCACGCAGGGCCCCGAGAGGAAAGGGGCTCACCAATGCAGCTGATGGAAAGTAGAGGAGGTGCTACTACCGGTGGACTGGAGTGCCTACTATAGATCCACCTACAATCATAACACGAATGTAGCGCCCCCGACAAAAGGGACGTCAGTACATTTGAATTGTACTGGTATGTATAACTAAACACCATTTTACTAGAAAGAACTATCAAATAGATACAAGCAAATCATATGGGCAAATTAAAGAAGCAATTCATATAATTTTTCAAACAATTTCTACAACATAGATTTGGGGCATTTCTGTCACGTGTTCACCACTGTTCTTATTACCACCGCCATCTCGAGCGGAGTTCGATCATGACCTGACCGGCTAGGTCACCTCATTAGAGGTATTACTCACAATCAATATTTCATTTCCCTTATTCGAAATCCAATATCGGCACATTACCACCATATATACGGCATGGTGTCCGATCGCGACCCGACCGGCTAGGTCACCTCATTGGAGGTATTACACATTTTTCATCAGTCAACACCTTCAAATATCTGTCCCACACATATCAAGGATAATTCAAGTTACAAATTACAGGTAAATGAGCACATAGCTAGCATGAATAGTTTCTTGTTTCGATGTCGGCTTATAGCCCAAGTAATTCAACACATAATAATACTTTTCACCATTCTCTAATTATCAAGATTTGTGCATTATTCACATTGAGGCACATCCTTCATGAATATGTATAGTTATATGCAATTCAATTAAGGCGTAATGACAATCAATACTCTAGCCAATTTAACTCTTACCATACTTTCGTAATGACAACAGAGCTCAATTTCTAATAAAAAGGGGTTTTAGCCATACATACCTCAATAAAGCTTTTCCTTACTCTTTTACAAATTTCTGGAACTCTTAGCGCTTCGATCTATTGAGCAAGAATTTCAAATTAAATTGAGAATTAGAGACGAAGCTGAAGTTCTATCTTGGTTCGAGCATATCATCAAACACTAAAGGTGCATTATGACCTTAGGCCCCTTTTTGTGAGGAATTTCTATCATTTTGTATCCCCAAATGCCTCCTTTTTAATTTTACTACTTTTCAATACTCTATGGTGGTATGCATGCAAGAGATTCATTTTCATACCCATGAATTACTTCCCTAATGACCCCATATGGCTAAGTATACAAATATGAGCTGAGGTGATGGAGCCTTACCTCTTGGGATGAAGATTCAGGAGCCTTCACTTGATTAGTTTCAAGGATATAGCAAGATTCTAAGGAGAATTTGATGGGGGACACCTTCCACCTCTAAGACCCTCTTTCTCTCTCTAAAAATCTCAGAAAATATGCTTCGAATGAGCCTTAATGTCGAATATATCGATAGGGAGGTCGGGTTAAAAATTAGAAAATTAGAGCCCCGAGTAAAATATGTGATCGCATCTGCGATCGCAGAATGAACATGCGGTCCGCATAATGGACCGCAAAATGCCTCCCAAAAATCATACGTTCTGACTCAATCTGCGGTAAGAATGCGGTCCGCATTCATGTTCTGCAGTCGCAAAGTGCACCGCAGAACTGACCCTCACAATAATTCAAAGGAAAATATGCGACAACTATGCGGTCCGCATTTCTATTATGCGACCGCATTTCGACCGCATAACTGACTTCAACTTTAACCAACATTCTGCCTCACTCTGCGGCAGATATGCGGTCCGCATTTCGATTATGCGACCGCATTCTGGACCGCATTTCTTGCATTTTTCTGGAAACGTATTCTTGACTTTTTAATGCATTATTCAATCCCAAAAGGTCCGCGCCGCGACGAGCTTTATTAATTTCTAACACATGTTCCTAATTTGGCACCACGGGATTCGGGTTTTCGAGTAGGGATTTCACGGGGCCTTACATCCTCCCTCACTTAAGATCATTCGTCCTCGAATGAGGATTTTTGAAAATCAGATGGTTTGAAAAACATGATATGCAAACTCTCAAAATTTTCACTAACTCCCATATTTTTAGAAAAATTTCGCCAAAGCTTCCTTTGTATTATGGACATATCTACCTGTCAGAGAGCCCCCAAAACATATTTCCAAGAACCATTACACAACTCATATCATCCCTACAACTGGTATACAATTCATTTCCTCAACACTTGCACATATTCAATCACTTGACACATTCTTGCACATAGTTCGATTACTACAATGAGTCCCATATACTTTAACCTCTTCGATTCACTGTACACATGTAAATTAATCATTACCAACCTATACTATCATAAGCCAACTACTTAACACAGGAGTTCTTACAAAACTTTTCATTCACCAAGAAGGGTGCATATGACTCAAATAATCACAACACTTACAATTTCGGCACAACTTGAAGAATTCCAATAGTAAAGCATTTAGGGG
>MU708977.1:202063-221269 GCA_026770625.1 Nicotiana glauca | reverse complement strand
TAATCACAACACCTACAATTTCGGCACAACTTGAAGAATTCCAATAGTAAAGCATTTAGGGGAGACATGGGGTGTCTTTGCACCAAATGGAACACAACATCAGTTTGCTTAGAGATAAGAGTTCGCATGATCACTACTAGACTTGTTCAAACAGGTGGGGATATTTTTCTTTCATTTCATCTTTCGCTTTCCAGGTGGCTTTCTCAACTTGATAAAGCACCACAATAATTATACTTCGATAAAAAGGACCCCGACATTACAAATACTACTTTATCATGATGATACCTGGGCATGGACCGCACATTTTCAAATCATAACACTTAGAAGGTACCTTTCACATCAAAACCAACTGCTATGCAATCAAGAGAAAATATTTCATCTCTACAATACTCTCGGCCTTCAATGGCCTCTTATATCTACAGACTTCGCCAGGATACATTCACATGAACAATTTCGACCCCTAAACTTAGTTAATGAGCATAACAATTAGATATCTCGCATAAGCTAACTATCACTATCTCCACCTTCAATAATTTCCACCAGAATGATACACAATTGATCTCCACTTACTTTCTTAGACATAGATATGTGAATCCCCAGAATATATGGCAACGACCATGGGAACACTTCATACTCCTAGTACGGCCTACTATGGGATAAACTTATGGAACCTTTATTATCAACTCACATAACATCTTTAGGGGAAAGTAGTTAGAATAGCCTACTTGTAGTCACCCTCCAAACTCTAAATCCTTAGGCGAACACTCATACTTATCCATTGATGAACTTCAACAATTACTCTAAGATGTGCTATCTTAAACTGACCATAAAATTAGCTATCAAATATATATGTGATCACACTATGAAGCTTCATCTTTGACTCGTCTAAACTTACAACACTCAATGGATCCAATACAATGAGGAACAACAGAGTTCAAGATTGGATTGGAGTTATTCAGGAATCTATTTAGGCACTGAGCAGAGCATACCATGAGGTTACATACTAAGAGACATGAGGATTTCTATTAATGATGCTGATACGGTCAATCATTGTGACGACATCAACTATTAGACAGTTAAAGCATCGGGGTAACTCGTACACTGGAAATATGAACCATTAAGGAGGAATATTTAAGTATGTCACCCAGTCGTTCCCTGGAGTGTAGGGAAAATCCAGTTATCAAGAATGAGAATATTCTGGCACCTTGAATGTGACACGGGTTTCAAATTGCATGCAGTTGAATTACACTCTTAACATTACTTGACGCACGAAATCTATGCCATAAGCCCATGAGGATGAAAAGAAGTTGAACGCTTATGGGATTCTCATATTTCAGACAGCTTAACCCTTCCTGATAATTGATCATGTACGAGGGAACTAAAGATACGACCAAACTTTTCTTTCAAATCGATATGCTTAGGATATGTGCGAAAATCTGAGGGCATCTAATCTCATCCTTTTCTCAAGTAAAATCACATAGCTCGAACATCTAGATGTTGGGAAGAAATCATGTACTGGTTAGAGGTGCTCTAATGGTTAACATGACTCTCCTATCCTCCAAGGAGGTATAATACCAAGGGTAGCAAAATTATCCTCACATGGAACTGATATAGTCAATTATTCTATAAGTCGAGTGAGAACAAAGTCACGTAACCCAACCAATCCGCCCCATTTAAGACTTTGGAAAAAGGTATACACTTTGGTTTGAAATCATGGCAATTGAATCTCGAACTTTAAGGAAAATCATTACTTTTGAAACCCATGAGACAAGCCCTCGTAGTCCTAGAAAATTAATAAAAATGACGAGAGGGTAGTTAAAACCATTACGAGTTGGTATAAAACAAGACCTTAAAGTGCTCACATGGATAAGTTCGAAAGAATGAGATGTTTTAATGCATTTATCTCGGAGAAGTAACCTGGGCTATCTGGTCACATGGACAAGAGGAGAAGGTAGATAATTGTTTAGGAAAAACTCTCATAAGAAGTGCGAGAAATATCTTGTTATCCTAACAAAAAGGAACATGTCCTCATCCTTAATGCGACAAGACTTCCTCTTTGATGCCACGAAACATAAATGAATTCTACAATGAGAGTTATCAGATGAAGTAGATAGTAGGGTGGCAAAACTAATGAGCACCATTTAGAACCAACGAGCATAAACCAAGTTGAAGACATTAGAAGTCTGTAGGAAAGGAGAAATTTACCCACTCTCAGGGTGCTTGTAGAGTACATAAAAGTACAGTTAATTAAATCAGATCATATCGTTGGATAACTAGTCGAGACATCGAGGTAATATCGCATCGAAGATTATGGGTACACAACACATGATGCAAGACAACTGAAAAGAAGGAAAAGAGCCTTATGGAAGTAACCTTTAGATCGTAACCACTAGGAACAGTGGTAATATAAAGCGGTCATAAGAAGCTACATTTTTTGAAAGAAGGTCTCTCTATGTAGTCACGTGATGTATAACTCCAGAATTCAAAAATCCAATTATATTTAGCAACTCTACTTCATAATGAAGCACTACAACACACTTCTATGCAACCAGCTATTACGAGCCATATTGGGAGATGTTATAAGGCATGACCGAGAGAAAGGCTTTTACATATGAATGTGTCACTAGGTGTATTTTTCCTTGGTCAACCCAAAACCTATAGGCGAGAGTTAGTCTGATGAGCAAATCATTGGACTAGCACATGTATAGATAATCCATTATCGAGAGGAGATCATTGGATCTCAGCAGTTGCGACATGTTATCAACCTTTGATGAACTTGAAGTGATACGGGAACCGAATGAGATAGTATGGAATAACCATGGAGGGTTTGCTGATGTTCCTAATAAGTTCTTCATAGATTTTAACTTGAGAACTTCCCAGATGGTAATAAAAGGCAGAAAAATATGAGAAACCGGCATTGTGCTATAATAACCCCCAAAGGTGTGCTTGGTCTTGATGGAAAGCCTAGTAAGGGTCCTCACGAGGCAGAGAGTGTCACAATGACTCATAGAAGGATATGTTCTCTCATGGTTATCAAACAAGTGCGGGAAAACTAGCATCATGAATTCACTAACTAGAGAACACAGTTAACACATGTTATGGAGGTGTAACGGGGAGATAAACATTTGTTATATGTTGGAAACACTTCTTCTATATTAGCTCCCAACTGCAATATACGACCATGCCACGAGCAGCAATAATACTAGGACAAGGTGAGCTACTTACTGCAGGATGTCCCAAGTGGACACAAAAGTTATGGCGACACATGATCTTCATATGACGGGGACGTGAGGATCTAAATTTTCAGAGAGACTTTATATTCATGCACAAGGTGACCATTTCGATTGACACACACTCATGTGAGGTGTTAAGGTACGCTCTTATGTTACTAGGCAGTGAGAAGCTTTCATGATGGTATTCGCAAGAGTGTAGATTGACTGTTCAAATCATATAAGCCATATCATAACTGAGTAAAAGAGTGACTGGAGAAGGATCGCAATGCTGGGATGCTTTGCATAGAACTTGGCACCACATAGGAAAACTTTACATGTATAGGCTCAAGCGAGTATATTTTGTCCAATTAAATAAAAAGATTCTGTAAGAAATTTATTGGATATAATCCCTTAGTGAGAATTTAGGAAAATCAAGTGGAAGTATCAATAGTGTTATAACTCAATTCATGAACATACTTATAGAGCTCAATTCCATAGGAGGTTGTGAATAATAAAATTGTGATTGGGAGACTTTGTAAATAATACGTCCCATTCAAAGAGTCAATACATAGAATGTTTTGTTATTCAACACCTTGTTAATACCACGTTTATGAGAACTCTTCAATATGGATGTACATATACAATGAGTAGAAATTCTAATTTGACTCATTTAACGACATTAGGTTGATAGGGAAATAGCTTAATCGATACCCCTCAACTCCACATCTCTAACATATGTAGGTAACATGCTGACATACCACATGATCTGAGGGTGCAGAGACATCAATAGGGACAAGGACACTCCCTTCTTAGCGATATATTTTACCAATCTATCCAAATCTCAGTACATTCTCCTAACAAGTCCTTGGGCAATCCACTCGGACTCAATGGTGGGATCAATCCCTCCTTACATGCTTCAAATTCGTGAATTATGGCATCAAGGTTACCAATCTTGAGAATAAGACTTAGAGAGAAAATTAGCTCCCTAACTTGAGCTCTATAGCACGATTGGAGTATCAAAGAAGGGTGAAATTCCTAAATGTACGAATAGCCTCCAACTTATAGATGTGGTCGACAACACACCGATAAGAAGGACTCTACTAGACACGGCTCTGAGACATCCTAGGACACTTTAAAACCTTAGGCTCTGATACCAAGTTTGTCACGCCCCGAAATCTGAGGAGCGCGACCGGCGCTCAACCGAGTAAACCCGACTGAGCAAGCCTAACAGGTTTCATACATACTACCCAACCCAACTCATAATTAAATAAAAGATGGGCTCTATTAATCATACTTAGTAAGTATTTTATTAACAATTCCATTTCATTTCCATTAGTAGCTTAAATCATAAATGTCAAAATATTACAAGTTTTTTAAATCGTTGCCAAACATCAATATTAGACTACCCACAACCTGACTACGGAGCCTCTAAATACAACTAAAGAATAATACAGAAATGCCGACAATAAGGCTCCAGCTATACCATACATAAATACCAAAATAGACTCCGGAATAAAAGTGGCATGAGCCACGCAGGGCCCCGAGAGGAAAGGGGCTCACCAATGCAGCTGACCCGAGCTGCAATTGCTCTTCGGGACTTATCCCGGCCTGTATGGGCGGATGATGACGGCCTTTTGTACTTTTAGTTGAATTTTATATTATGGGCAAGTGTCCTGGAGATCTGATGGGGGTGTCATCTGGGCCATGCCCTTAGGCATGCTGTGCTTTAACTATCTTGGGCCCAATCTTCGAGTCGCATTGTGATTCGAGCTGCAATCGACACTTAAGTTTCTTTGATTCTCTGGCCGGCGATGATGGCTTTCACTCCCCGCCCTTGGGCCTTTTACAATTTTTAGGTCCAGTCTCCGAATCGCGCTGCGATCCGAGCTGTAATTGGACCTTAAATTGCCTTGAATTGGCGACGATGGCGTTCTTGTTGTGCCCGCGTTCATGCTGTGCCCTTAGGCACATCACAGCTTCCAGGTCCAGTCTCCGAGTCGCATTGCGATTCAGGCTGTGATCAACCCTTAAATTGCCTTGAATTGTCGACGGTGACGTTCATGTTGTGCTCTTAGACACATTACAATATTTTGGTCCAGTCTCTGAGTCGCGTTGCGATTCGAGCAATGATCGACCCTTAAATTGCCTCGAGTCCCCGGGCGGCGACAATGGCGTTTGCGCCGTGCCTTTAGGCATGTGCATTTTTTAGGTCCAGTCATCGAGTCGCATTGCGATTCGAGCTGTAATCGACCCTTAAATCTTATTGAGTTTCCGACGATGGTGGCATTTATGCCATTTGGTCGTAGAGACCTTTTAATGGGTGGCCTGTAGGCTCACATAATTAACTATTTTAGATCCGGTCTCCGAATTGGGTTATGATTCAAGCTCATTTTAATCCTCAAGTTGTCATGATTTTTTAGCTGGCGACAATGACTCTTACGCTGTCTGGTCGTATAGACCTTTCAGTATGTGGCCCGTAGGCTTGCTTAGCTGGCGACAATGGCTCTTACGCTATTTTTTGCCCGTGGTCTTTGTGTAAGCTTTGTATCCGCTCATTAAGGTCTTTTTGTAATATTTTGCCTGACCCGTAGTCGGTTCCGGAGGAACCTAGATTTTAAGTCATTGTCGGTGATTATTCGAGCACCTCGTAAGGTTCATAGCTCATAGGTCGAGTAGATCGACACTTTGCATTTTTGGAGCCGACATTGTCAGGGCTCATTTTTGCCTGTGGAAGGAAGCTTGTTTTAACCAGTTCTTTCTGAAGTATATCGAAGTGATGGCCTGCGATTTTTTAGAAACAGTTGGGCATCCCCGAGTTGCGTTATTTGGGTTGTATCAGCCGTTTTGACCGTAGTCATATGCATTTGGCCGTAGCCATTTTTGATCCCTTAGTGATAGTTTAGGCTTCTACATCAAGGGTATGCCATTTAGGGAGTCTTACAAATGCGATGTATAGCCTAAGTATCGGGATTTTCATGCCTGTTGAGGTCTTACAATTTTTCATGGCTGTTGAGGTATTACAGTTTGTCATGCCTGTTGAGGTCTTACAGTTTATCATGCCAGTTGAGGTCTTACAGTTTGTAGAATATATCTGTTTATGCCGAGGTTGCCTGCTATGGTCTTACAGTTTTGGATTTTCCTGTGCGTGGCAATTGGCGACAGCCTCCGAGTTATCGAGTTTGCTTGAAGACAGCTTCTCGTGAGCTCGGAGATGTTTTTCGGGGGCTTGATGAGACTGGAGTTTTGACCCTGGGGTCGCGCAAGTTGTCGAATTGCTTATATTGAGTCTCCGAGTATATCAGATCAGTTCAGCCTTGAATCCCGCCTTTTGTAATCTTGGAGTTGTACTACGGGGGCTTTGTGAGCCTGGAGTCCCAACCCTAGGGTCGTAGGGGTGCTGAACAGCTTAAGTCTCCGAGTATATCATATTTGTTTGAGCTTAAATACCTCTTTTTTGGGGAACGAGACGCTGGAAGATATTCTTCGATTCATCGGCATAGTATGCATGCTATTTTTGTTGGGACGGCTTTTTTTTTTCCGCCGAATACAGTTGCTTCGATGATTTTTTTTACTTCGAGAGGGAGCCTTCCTTTTCTTTCACGAGATTAAAAAAAGGATTTTTTTGATTGATTACCCGATAATAGTACATGCTTCCGCTCTGGCAAATTTCGATTATATTGATCGTTCGGCCCTATACGTCGTCTTCCCGTAGGAACCTTTGCTTTGACGTTTCTCCATCTCCTTTGGATTGGGCGGCTCCCAAGGGGAATGCCTTTCTTGTAGGTTGGCCGTCAGGGTGGCTTTGATCAACCCTGTGGAGTTTTCCCCTTTTAGCAGTTTTGCCATCATTGCCTCATTAAAAACCTTGCCGGTAAAAACCCTTTCCTTATTTTCGAATAAAAAACTCGGTCGAAGGGAAAAAGTGCAACGGGTGTGCTTCGGGGGTCTTGATTTCTTCTGATAGCGTTAGTGTCCCGATCTCTCGGTCTAGGTGCCTGCATGGGGGTTAGTTCTTATTCTAAAATAAAATAAAAGAAGTGGACGTACCTTAAAGTGAGGCACGCCGGCGGCGCCTCAGGGTCAGCTTATTATGACCGCCCGAGGGTGGGCACGTGATGCGGATTTCACTTTTGTCAACCCGACCAGGGCCGAGGTCTAATTCACCCATTAGTGGGAGCAAAAGCGCGGGCATCAACAGCACATCGTGTATGGTGAACATTTCCCTTGCCGCATGTTGCTCCCCATAGACGGTTTTGATCCCATCCTTAATTGGGAATTTTATCATCTGACGGAGAGTGGATGATACTGCTCTCATGTAGTGTATTCACGGACGTCCAAACAAGGCGTTATATCTCATCTCCTTCGATGACATGGAATTTGGTGTCTTGGGATGTGCCAGCCACGGTAATTGGGAGGATGATTTCCCCTTTCGTTGTCTCGCTTGCCATGTTGAACCCATTAAGGACCCGAGTGGCGGGTATGATCTGTTTAGTCAGCCCGAGCTGTTCTACCACTCTTGACCTAATAATATTGGCCGAGCTACCTGGATCCACTAGTACACATTTGATCTGAAAAGAATTTACAAGGAAAGAGATTACCCGTGCGTCATTGTGGGGTTAGGATAGAGCCTCAGTGTCTTCTTCGCTGAATGTGAGGGCGTCTTCAGGGATATATCCCCGAGTTCGTTTTTCCCTGGTGATGGATATTTTGTTTTCCTCATCATGGGCTCATGTGGGGTATTGGCGCCTCCCATGATCATGTGGATAATGTGTTATGGCTCGTTTGCCTCATTTTTCTTGGTCACCTCCCTGTCTCGGAAATGGTTTTTGGCTCGATCACTAAGGAATTCCTGAAGGTGCCTTTTGTTGAGTAGTTGGGCCGCTTCTTCTTGTAACTGGTGGCAATCCTCGGTTCTGTGACCGTGTGGATTGTGGAACTCACATACTAAGTTGTAATTCCCCTTCGACAAGCCCGATTGTATTGGTCTGGGCCACTTGGCGTCCCTAATTTTGCTGATAGCGAACACGATGTCCAATACGCCAACGGTGAAGTTGTATTCTGACAATTGGGGCGTGTTCATTGGTGCCATATTTCGCTCGAGCTTGGTTCTGTTGACGAGCCCTCGAGGGTCCTGTCCTCGATCTATCCTCCGGTCGTTGCGGGGTAAGTTACGCCTCGGGGCGTTTCTTCTGTCTTTGAGGTATGGTTGGTATCTTTATTTGTTTGGTTTCGTCTCCTTTGCCAGGAGTCTGTTGGGGTATACTGAGCCTGAAGGAGCTCCCAGCTGGTCATCCTCGGCCCTGATCTTCGACTGGTATTGGTTGTGAACGTCCGACCAGGTTATGGCTGGGTATTCGATTAAAATCTGCTTTAGTTGTTTTGAGGCCATCAAGCTTTATTCGTTCAAGCCTTGGGTGAAGGCCTGCACCGCCCAGTCATCGGAGACTGGCGGTAGCTCCAAGCGGGATACGAACTCCCGCAACATCTCATTCTCCCTCTGCTTGATTTTGAAAACATCAGACTTCCTTGTTGCTACGTTGATGGCTCCAGCATGTGCTTTTACGAAGGAGTTTACTAGCATGGCGAATGAATCTATGGAGTTGGGAGCCAAGTTGTGGTACCACATCATGGCCCCCTTTGAACGCGTTTCTCCAAATTTTTTCAACAACACGGACTAGATATCACCATTTTTTATGTCGTTGCCTTTTACCGCGTAGGTGTAAGTAGTGACGTGTTCGGTAGGGTCGGAGGTGCCATTGTACTTAGGGAGTTCCAGAATTCTGAACTTTTTTAGGATGGGCTTTGGGGCTGCTTCCTCGGGGAACGACCTTTGAATGAACTTCTTCGAATCCAAGTCTTTAAGGATTGGGGCCTCTCCCGGGATCTGATTGACCCTGGAGTTGTAGGTCTTGACCTTTTTATCGTTGGCTGTAATCATTTTCTCTCCTGATTCGATTCTTTTGGTGAGGTCCTCGAGTATTTTTACGATGAGGGGATCGATTGCCAATCCGTTGTTGCTTGACCTTTCGAGTGTTCGCTCGATGGGGGGAGCCATCTCTGGCGCCGTTGTGCTGGGGGTCCTCGGGTGGATTTGCAGCTGAGCGATGGCCAGTTGCTATGCCTGCAACATTTCGAAGATAACGTGAAGACTTACTTCCTGTTCTTCCCGGGTCGAGGTTTTTTGTACTTCCTGTTGGTCGCCGTGTCGTATGCTCCTGTCAGTGTGGGAGGTTTTATCAACTTGTTATGCTTCTTGTGAGTCTGCGTCCGCTAGGATCGATCAAATGGTGATCTCAGGATTCTGCAGAGGTGCTCTAGCGGCCAGGACAACCATGCCATTTTCCCCGTAATTTTCGAGATTGTTGTTTTCAGCTCCGTTTATCGAGCCGGATATTTTATCCTGAAATTAAAGGATCTTGGACAAGAAAAGTGTGAAAGATAACATGCGTTTGTGTAACGAAACCAGCAAGAAAATAATCACTATTAGTTTTAGCCCCACGGTGGGCGCCACACTGTTTGACATGAAAATGGTAACAACAATTAAATTTGTAAATGGGATCTAAAAATATGTGATCTATTCTCAAACTAGTTGTTAGGGCAGTTGATGCTAAAAATGTTAAGTGTAACGATAAAATGCGAGCAAAGACGAGGCTGTAAGCAATCGAAGAGGCCTTCTGGTCAGACGCAGAATAGGTCGATGGAGGCCTCGGGGCCGAGGCTTGAGCTGAGATCGAGTTATCGGGGACAGTCAGGGATGGGGTAACATGTAAAGATACAATTAACTAAGGCTCTATATGGCCAATGTTGAGCTATATGGAGAAGAGCAAGTAAGAAGACAATAAATGCGAAGTGACCTCGGGCCTATTCTGAATGATGAAGAGGACGATTGAATATAGACGACTTCGAACTAAGGATAATGAACAAATTATAAAAAGAGAGACGATATTATTGCTTTTTGTGGCCAAGTGGAGCTCTGCCCTACAAGGCGTTAATGACCCTTTTTTTTATAGAAAAGAGGATGCCCAAACTTAGTACAGAATCTTTTGACATGACAAAAAGGGATAAGATGTGATAGTCCGTTGGCTTTACGCTGTGTGAGGGTTGGCGTCAAACTGCTTGAGGAGATTTGGTCGACCCCGGGTGCATTCCTCAGGGGATTTTAACGCTCGTCGGGCCTCTAGTAATCGTTTATTCTTAGCAAGGCATCGGCGGGCTTTGAGAGAGGTGACCGACTCGAGATCCCGTGCTTCCAGGGTCATTCTCTGAAGTATCACATCGGGGGAAAATCGGTTCCCCAGTTTTCATCGCATACAAAGGACATTGCCTGTTGGGAGGGAATTTCCCTTTGGCTTCATCTTGATGTGGGAAGATTTTCTTCAATACCAGCTGCCCTGGTGCAAACTGTCTTGGTTTGACTCTTTTGTTGAAAGCTCTAGACATTCTATTCTAATAAAGTTGGTAGTGACACATTGTGTTCATTCTCTTTCCATTGATAAGCGCCGATTGTTCATAAAGACTCTATCTCCACTCTACATCGCTAAGTTCAGCTTACTGTACGATTCTTAAAGAAGTAATCTCCACCTCGACTGGGATGACAACCTTGGTACCATAAACCAACATGTAGGGAGTTTCCCCAGTTGATGTGCGAACCGTGCTGCGGTACCCTAACAGAGCAAAGGGTAACTTCTCATGCCACTGTTTGTGGTTTTCTACCATTTTACTTAGTATCTTCTTAATGTTTTTATTGGCGGCTTCTATGGCTCCATTCATATGAGGTCTATAGGCTGTGAAATTCTTGTGCTTGATTGTGAAAGTTTCACATATATCTTTCATCAGATCATCGTTGAGATTAGTGGAATTATCAGTAATAATAGATTCGGGAACTCTGAATCGGCACACAATACGATCCTTGACAAAATCCACGACGACTTTCTTGGTCACAACTTTGTAAGATGTAGGCTCTACCTATTTTGTAAAGTAATCAATGGCTATCAAAATAAACCTGTGTCCGTATGAAGTAGTAGGCTCGATCGGACCAATAACATTCATTCCCCAAGCGGCGAATGTCCAAGGTGAGCTTGTTGCATTGAGCTCATTCGGTGACGCTTGTATCATATCGGCATACACTTGATGTTGAAAACATTTGCGGACATACTGAATGCAATCTATCTCCATGGTCATCCAGAAGTAACCTGCCTTGAGTATCATATTATCCAAGACGAAACCATTCATGTGCGAACCACAGGTCCCAGCATGCACATCCTTAAGTAGCTTGGAAGCTTCCTTTGCGTCAACACATCTTAGTAAACCCAAATCACGAGTTCTTCTGTACAAGTTCCCTCCGCTGTGGAAGAAGTTATTTGACAATCTTCGGAGCGTGCGCTTCTAAGTGTGATTTGCATGCTCTAGGGATATTCTCCTTTTGATAAGTATTCTTTGATGTCATGTAACCAAGGTTTTCCGTTCGCTTCTTCCTCGACATTAGCACAATATACCAGTTGATTATGGATCCTTATTGGAATGGGATCAATGTAGTTTTTATCTGGATGTTGTATCATGGATGACAAAGCGGCTAATGTGTCGGCAAACTCATTCTGAACTCTAGGCACATGTCGGAATTCTATTTTCATGAAACTCTTTTTCAATTCCTGCAAATGGTGCAGTTATGGTAATATTTTGGAATTCTTAGTAGCCCACTCTCCTTGTACCTGGCGCACAAGCAAATCTAAATCACCGATTACCAACAACTCCTGAATGTTCATATCGACTACCATGTTGAGCTCTAGTATTGTGGCTTCATATTCTGACATATTGTTGGTGCAAGGAAATTTGAGTTTGGCAGATACCGGATAATGCTGACCCGTTTCTGATACCAAAACTGCTCCGATTCCTACTTCTTTGAATTTTGCAGCTCCATCACAGAACATCCTCCAACTGTCCTATGCTTCGGTAATGTCTTCTCCTACAAATGATACTTCTTCCTCAGGAAAATACATTTTCAAAGGTTCGTATGCTCCTCCCATCGGATTTTCAGCAAGGTGATCTGTCAATACTTGTCATTTAATCATCTTTTGAGTTACGTAGACGATATCAAATTCACTCAACAGTATTTGCCATTTAGCCACCTTCCTAGTACGCATGGGCTTCTGAAGTATGTACTTCAAATGATCCATCCTAGATAGTGTAGGCAGAGAAGTAATGCCTCAACTTCTAGGCCATCTAGGTCAAAGCACAACAAGTGTGTTTGAGCAGAGAATACCGTGCTTCATAAGGTGTGAACTTCTTACTCAAGTAGTATATGGCCTGCCCCTTTCTTAATGTCTCGTCTTGTTGTCCCAAAACATATCCGAAGGCTCCATTTAGTACAGACAGATAAAGTAACAAAGGTCGCCCCGGTTCTGGCTTGACCAGAACTGGTGGTGTGGACAAGTACTCCTTGATTTTGTCAAAAGCTTTTTGAAAATCCTCGGTCCAACTTGTTTCGGCATCCTTTCTTAGCATCTTGAAGATGGGTTCACATATGACTGTGGACTGTGGTATGAATTGACTGATATAGTTGAGACGCCCTATGAAGCTCATTACGTCCTTTTTGCTCTTAGGTGGTGGTAACTCCTGAATAGCTTTGACTTTAGTCGGATCTTGTTCGATCCCTCGACGATTAACGATGAATCCCAATAACTTTCCTGCGGAAACCCCGAATGCACACTTTGCAAGGTTCAATTTCAAATTGTACCTCCTGAGCTTGTCAAAGAACTTTCTCAAGTTCGCTATGTGATCTGCGTCCCTCTTGGATTTGATAATGACATCGTCCATATACACTTCTATTTCTTTGTGTATCATATCATGGAAGATGGTTGTCATAGCTCTCATGTAAGTGGCCCCACCATTCTTTAGACCGAATGACATCATCTTGTAATAATATCCACCCTATGGTGTAATAAAAGATGTCTTCTCTGTATCTTCTTCATCCATCCAAATCTGATGATAACCCGCGAAGCAATCTACAAAGAATTGGAGTTCATTCTTGGTGCAATTATTGATCAGGATATATATATTTTGCAGTGGAAAATCGTCTTTGGGACCTGCTCTGTTTAAATCCCGATAGTCAACACATACTCTGACCTTCCCGTCTTTCTTCGGAACTGGCACGATGTTAGCTAACCAGGTTGGATATTCAACCACCCTGAGAACCTTGTCTTTGATTTGCTTGGTAACTTCCTCCTTGATTTTCAGACTCATGTCTGGTTTGAATTTTCTGAGTTCTGCTTGACTGGCGTACACATGGGATTAGTAGGCAACTTGTGAGCCACTATGGAAGTGCTCAAACGTCATATCATAATATGACCATGCAAAAATATCATGTACTCTTTTAGGAAACGAATGTACTCTTCCTTCTCTGTTGGTGACAAGTGACTGCTGACGCGAGTCTCCTTGATGGTCGCAGCGTCTCCCAAATTTACTGCTTCGATTTTGTCCAGATTGGACTTAGACTTATTCTCAAAATTTTCAACCTCCCTAAAAATTTCCTCGGGTATCTCATCTTCCTCATCTGAGCCACTATTCTCATGTTGTGTTGTCTCATTACATGTCACAATCACTGGTTCATCAGGAAAAGTAATAATAGCACTGTAGAAAGAAAAAGTGTAAAGATAGTAGTGAATAATAAAAAGCAAATGCATTTGATTAAAATTTGAAAAATTGTTCAGACAAAGCACGGCTCGATGAGCATTTATTTTGGAACAAGTAATTAAAACGAAACCACAGGAAATTTTAAATGCCTAAAACGGCTACAAAAGTAAATTCTGCCAAGCTACCCAAGGACTTGGCAGGCTCGGGATGGTATGGTGGTCCAGTTTTCGAGGACAGCTCCCTTTGCCACAGTCTGAATAGTGAGACCGGCTTTCTCCTCCTCCTCAATTATGACACTGCAGTCCATGTCTTCATCCTCTAAGAACAGATCCTTTAACCCAGCTAGTGCTTCTTCTTTTGCAGTTCCCTATATTGTGTCGGCCTGGTGGAAAGCTTGTTCCAAATGTGACACTGGCTGCTCAAGAGGGTAATATGGTCCATGCCATGGAGGCGACCAATTCCTGTACTCTTGACATGTATACTAGTACCCGGTACAACTTTTCAGTTGTATTGGTTTGGTGATGCCTTGGAGGTTCTTTCCCAACCCTTTGCCGAGTTCATATTTGGACCATGCTAGTATGCTTTCTATTTTGTTACTCCACCATTTATTTTTCTCTACGGCATTGACCCATTCAGTGTGATGATAGGTGATCTCGCCCAACTATGCCTTATAAAAAGGACAATGCGGATGTTGCAAATATAACCTGAGTATTATGCCCAGAGTCGAATCCACAGAGAATTAACCTATCAATCACTATCTTTAGACCAACTAAACTCTTTAGAATCAATTTCCCAAACTTTGAGAATCACAGTTGATGATGTTTTTAATAACTAAGATTAACAATAAATAATAGCTGTAAACTAAAGAAGCTAAGTTGTAAACAATAATGAGAAAGTGCTAAGGTAATGATTTCCCCAATTGATGGAATTCCTTCTGTTTATGTTTCATACAAATTCACCAACACAATCTATCAATCATAAATGCTCTTCTTACCGTAAATCTCTCCCGAGTAATCATAGTAATTTACTAAATGCACTCTCCCGAGATACACTAGTAGTTTTGTTTATCACAGTTCACTTAAAATTGCACCCAAGTCTTTGTTATCCCTAATCCCGCTTTAAACTCGCAGTTATAGATCTCTCTTATACTTTGGGAGTGGTGTTGTTCAAGATTCACCTAAATATGCACTCTCTCCCGAGTTATGCACACTAAATAGGCACAACTAATTGATGATCCTATCAATTAACTACAACAAACACGTAGTTGAGCAAATAGAAATTAAAACTAGCAAACTGTATTCACATAAACAAGAAGTTCATCCCTCAATAGGTTCCATCAAAACCCTAGACAAATGATTTAGCTACTCATAACTATGGGTAAATAAACTAGAACAATATTCATAATCATAATTGCAAGAAAAATTAATGAAGAAGAAGATATGATTTTTTTGGTGATCTCTCACACTAGTGTTTCTTGCCAAAGTACTCTCTAAAATAACACATGCCTCCCTTGGGCGAAGTCTAGTGTTTAAGATAGGGTTTCGGGCTAAAAATCCCGTCTTTTGCACTTAAGTCCCTGAACTTTTCCGCCTCTGCCGCGGTTCTGCCGTGGTTACGGTAGAACCGCGACCAAATACCTTCTCTGAATCTCAACTTGTCCGCGACAGTCCTCTACCGCGGTTCTGCCGCTGTTACGGTGGAACCGCAGCAGTTCATCTCCAGGCCTGGCTTGAGCTGCCTTCACGTGGTACACTTGGCGGATATTTTACGTTTGGCTTCTTTTTCTCCATATTTGATCCCAAAAGTACTCCATAGCCTTCTCTTGTCATATATAACCTGCAAAGCATGAAAAGCGCTAATCAGAGCATTTTGTTATCACTTTTACCATCAAAACCATATAAGAAGGTGGTTCTTTAGGGCCTAATTATAGTTAAATTCATCTATTATCAACACCCCATACTTAAACCCTTGCTCGTTCTCGAGCAAGTTAAACCACACTTCTAGGCCTAACCGTTAGATGCATTACCCTAAGTTTATGTCACACCCGCCATTATGCAAGAACAACCTAAGTAGTGCAACAGTCATACCTCAGATGCATACTCTACGCCATGACACACTCGTGTTTACTCTAGTTACTCTAAACAGAGGTAGAAACTCACTTTTTCTTCCTGAGTCACATGCCCTCACATCACAATTCTGAGAGAAGTTCCACACACATAAAATTCAAGCAACAAGGAACCGTAGATAGACAAAATTCACTCACTCTCAGCAAAGAACATTCACATGCCACACAGATACACCATAAGCTTGCCCCTAGTGTAATACTCTACTAATCGAGCTGTTCAGTCCAAGATCAAGAGGTCTTTATTTGGTTGTAATGTAGGCTAAGGGACGGGTAGGATATATTTGGATATAGTGACTAACCTCCCTAAGCACTTTTAATACAAACTTCCTTTTATTCCAATTTTCTTGTTCATCCCAATCATTCCTCCACATTTGTTTCATAGGTGACCCCCACTTTTCTTTAGGTGCAACTGGCCTCTTTTTTTTTTTTAATAGCCATTGCACCATTCAAGTAATTTTTCTGATTCCCTTTTTCTACTCCACTACCGCCCCCACACTTTGACTTTTATATGCTCTTTGATAATTCAAGTGCTTCTAGGAGGTACGGGTTCAAACACAGGGATGTAGGTTATTATAAGGTTATCAAAGAATAGGCTTCAGGCTCAAAGGGGTTAACTATGGTAATATGCACTGGTGGATTCACAATCATACATGCTATACAAAGAAATGCCTCAATCATCTTTAAAACCAAACAACTTCTATTTTGCTTTGCAAACACATAGGGCAAGTTCTAGGTATCGCATGCAAGCACAGAATACAACTATTATCTCACACACACTCGGCATGTAACTTATTCCGAATCAATTTGTCAACACACTCACACGAGCATTCAAGCAAGACAAGATGTGCAAAATTAAGGCATCAAAGTATGAGTCTACAAATGAGCCTAGACGTCGCACCCTAAAGTTCGTTTTAGTTATTTGTAGGTGTGAACATTAAAGGTTGCATTCTTGACTTCACCCGTCTTGGTCCAAGAGAGTCCTAAGGGTTCTACAACTGTAAAAAGAAAATCTACGTAACCTGGTTCAAGAAAAGCCCTTGGAAAAGAACCGTGGTCAAAAGAAAAACCAAGGGAGAATTACTATACTACCTAAAAAGGAAAAAAATAAAATAAAATGCAAAATCTAAATGGACTACTTCCCTCAAGAGTACTTTCCAAGTGGTCCGTCCTCAGGAAGAGTCCCCTACAATTTTTTTCAGTTTTTTTTTAAATCCGACTTTGACCCTCAAGAGATCCATCGACAAGTGTCTGTCGTTGGGCCAAGTCAGTTACTTCTAAGGTGAGCACAATCAGTTATACACAACAACACATACAACACTATAACATACTCCATTTATGTACACTACAATACACTACAAAAGCAAGTCTCCCACCCCACAAAAAAACACTATGGCATGTCCCCATGTCATATCAGAAATAAAGAACAGAAGGGTAAGAAGACTTCCCTGAGCATCAATCGGAGTTGGAGACGGTGCTGGGGTCCACATGACAGGCTTTCCCCAAAGCGCGGAACCACGCCATCATCCGGCTCTCAGACCTGGCCTGCCGCTGAGACATGGCATCCATACGCACATGCAGGCCATCCACTAAGGTGCGAAGATGTGCTACCTCTTCCTTCATAGACCGCAACATAGGCCGGGTGGACTGTGATCTAGAGAATCCTGCCCTAGTATGGGGACGCTGATAGGGTCTGGCTCCGTGATAAGATCTCCTTGATGGTGCTGGGGCGTCCTCCTCATCATCGATCTGAATGGTGGCGGGTACATCTCGGCCCACTCTGATGCCCGAAGCTCTGAATGGTGCTTTAGCGGGCAAGGCTCCATCTGTAGGACTGGTGGGGACATTTTTCAGCAAACACAACCTCGTTACCAGTGAGGGGAAGTAGAACCCCTTGGATAGCAGCAGTGACCGAAGGACCAATTCATCTCCAATAATTCTTGCCGTATCAAAATCTTTCTTGGTGACGAAGCACCACGTTAATAGATCCCTCAAGTAGTTCACGTCCGTCATGTTACCTGTGGGCAAGAATTGGCTGCAGATGATGGTGAACCAAAACTTAGCCAAATGTGTAAATGACTTGGAGTGAAGGGTAATGTTGTCCTATAGCCAGATTGGTTGAACCCCTGTGCAAAGTACATCAGTCATAGATTCCCAAGTGACCCCTTATGCGCCGTGGTAATAGTCAATGGCACCAGTGAACTGGGGCAACCTCAAAACCTGGCGAATCGTTGCAATTGAGGCATTTACCACCCTGCCCCGCACAATCACATCTCGCAAATTATGTTCTAGGCAGTTCGCATAGAACTCCCTTAATATCATCACGTTCACCGTCTCAGGTTCATCAAATAAGAACTCCATCTCCCTCCGGTGGATTTCCTCTACATCTCTTCTTTTTCCGTACGGAGGGCTGCCCGGTCAATAGGAATCTCAGGGATAAAGCTTTTGGTGGCCTTGGCATGAAATTGGTCCTCTGCCTCTGGTGACTCGAACCTGGTGGCATCATATTATGGCATTTGGGAAGTGCCTGCTGAGCTCGTTCACCTTTTACGAGCCATATTACCTGTAAAGAATTCAGGAGAACCATCAAATGCATCCTAACTAGGACCAATCAGATGGGTACTCAGACTTCGCCACCCGATGGCACCAAACAGTATCCCCCATTTATTTCCTTCTTTCAAACTATGCCAAGCACCCAACTAGCAGGTGGCTGATGTTACAACCTCCACAATGGCCCACACAACAGTATTAATTCACAATTTCAGCAAACAACACCCCACACAATCGCCCTCAAGTGGTTCATGCCAAACACAACACCACCACAAACTAATAGGGGCACAAAGTGCTCCAAAATCTCATCACACACCCCCAGATTTTCGGCCAAAGTGGCTCCTCCACCAAACTTCACAACAAATGTTTTTTTCTAGGCCTCCAAACTTTCTCAAAATCCCCCACAATTGAAGCACCATGAAAACCCACCCATTTAAGCATCAATCAAGTTCACAAGAAGCAAATACAAAGAAAAAAATAGAAAAGAAAATAGAGAAAAAAAATCAAAAGCTAATACTACAACTACCTAGGGTTCAATTAAACTAGTTAAGAACATTACACTAAATTAGAAGAAAAACTTACTTTGATGAAGGGTGGAAGGGGTGGGTAGTGTAGATGGAGAGTTGGAGAAGATGATAATGGAGGTTTTGAGGGAGGGGAATGATTTGAGAGAGAAAGAGAAGAGGAGTTTTT
>MU708977.1:156483-193289 GCA_026770625.1 Nicotiana glauca | reverse complement strand
AATTAAAGAGGGGTACAAAATGATATAAATTGCTCTCAAAAAGGGGCCTAAGATCACATTGCACCTCTAGGGTTTGTCAATATGCTTGAACCAAGCTAGAGTCTCAATCTCATCTCTAATTCTCGATTTAATTTGTAATTCTTACTCAATAGATCGAAGTGCTAAGAGTTCCGAAAATTTGTAAAAGAGTAAGGAAAGCTTTATTGAGGTATGTATGGCTAAAACCCTCTTTTTATTAGAAATTGAGCTCCGTTGTCATTTACGAAAGTATGGTAAGAGTTGAATTGGCTAGTGTATTGATTGTTATTATGCATTAATTGATTTGCATATATCTATATATATTCGTGAAGGATGTGCCTCAATGTGAATAATGTACCAATCTTGATAATTAGAGAATGATGAAAAAGTACAGTTATGTGTTGAAATACTTGGGCTATAAGCCAACATTGAAACAAAGAATTATTCATGCTAGCTATGTGCTCACTTACTTTTGATTGCAACTTGATTTATCTTTGATATATGTGTCTATGATCACAACTTGTAAAACGAATATTGAAAAGGGAAAACGATGTGATGACGGTGGCCATGAGTGCCCAAGAATTGTTATGATATGTGTAGAATAAAGATTCGAAGGTGTTGACTAATGAGAATGGAGTAATGCCTCCAATGAGGTGACCTAGCCGATCGGGTCGTGATCGGACACCATGCCGCACACATGGTGTAATGTGCTGATATTGAATTCCAGATAAGGGAAATGAAATATTGATTGAGAGTAATGCCTCCAATGAGGTGACCTAGCCTGTCGGGTCATGACCGGACTCCGCTCGAGATGGTGGTGGTATTGAGAACAGTGGTGAACATGTGACAGAATTCCCTAATCTATGTTTTGGAAATTATATGAATTGCATCTTTGATTTATCCATGTTATTTACTGGTACCTGTTTGATAGTTCTTTCTAGTAAAATGGTGTTTAGTTATACATACCAGTTCAATTCAAATGTACTGACGTCCCTCTTGCCGGGGGCGCTACGTTCGTGTTATGATTTTAGGTGGCTCCATAGCGGATAGTGCCGATCGTGTGTAGCGGAGCATTTTTCTACTCGAAGTCTCGGTGAGCCCCTTTTTCTTCCATGGGGCTATATGGTGCATCTTTTGTTATTACAGCTTTCCACTTTTGAGGTATAGCCGGGGCCTTGTCGCCGGCATAGTTATGCTTATCTGTTGTATCCTTAGAGGCTCCAAACACACTAGTGTGGGTTATGTACGGGTGTTCGGGGAGTCCACTATCTATGTTGAAATCCTAAACTTGTGATCTCCATAAACTGTAACTCTAATAGAATCCTTGAAGCTAGCTTATGTACGATAAATCTTTGTGATATGAAATGAACCAATGATGTAGTATGCACCATGTATTCTCCTCTAAATTAATGAAAGGTTTGGGTCCCGTATTCATATTGATTTGGGGTAGAAAGTGTTCGGTAAGGCTTGCTTAGTCGGGTTCACTTGATTAAGCGCCGGTCGCACCTCCCGAGGTTGGGGCGTGACAAACTTGGTATCAGAGCCTAAGGTTTTAAAGTGTCCTAGGATGTCTTGGAGCCGTGTCTAGTAGAGTCCTTCTTATCGGTGTGTTGTCGACCACATTTATAAGTTGGAGGCTATTCAGACATTTAGGAATAACACCCTTCTTTGATATTCTGGATCGTGCGGTGAAACTTTTTACTTCCTAATCGGTGTATTGTTCAATCTTTCAGTAAATGGCACCTAAGTAGAAGGCGAGAATTGGCCAAGAAGCCAATGCCACCTCAGGAGTGGTTGATGATTCACTGATTGATGTTGCGGGTGAGGGTAGCCACCCTGCTATTACCCTACCGAGTCCTTCTATTCCAGAATAGACTACCTCAGTTCCTACAACTATGGAGGGTACCACTATCCCTCCCGTTGATGCTCCTGTCCCGCCTCCAGTCCCAACTTCCGGTTTTAGTGTTTCTGATAGGGATCTTAGGGGAGCTATTCAAATGTTGACTCAGTTGGTGGCCTCTCAGGCCTAAAGGTCAAATATTGTACCCAGTTCATCCAGCCAGCCAGGGGATTCTACTAGTTCCAGGATAAACAGATTCCTTCAGTTAGACCCTCCGGTATTCACAGGTGCCAATCCAGAAGAAGACCCTCAGGACTTTATCGATGAGATGCACAAGACCCTCAGGGTGATTCGTGCGACTGAGATAGAGGGAGTAAAGTTGGATGCATACCGTCTGAAAGGGGTGGCCTACTCATGGTTTGAGTTATGGGAGGACTCCCAAGAGGAGGGGCGCCCTCCAGCGAGGTGGAGTGAGTTTGCTGATGCTTTCATTGATCATTTCCTGCCCGCTGAGATAAGGGCAGCCCGAGTAGCAGAGTTTGAAAATCTGAGGCAAGCTAACAGAAGTGTGTGGGAGTACCACCTGGAGTTTGCCTGCTTGTCCAAGTATGCTATTCACATGTTGCCCACCATGGAGGCTAGAGTGCATCGGTTTGTTCAGGGTCTTAATCATCTGACTATTAATGAGGCTTCTACAGCAGCATTGAATTCTGACATGAACTATGGGAGGATGGTAGCATTTGCTCAGGCCATAGAGGACCGTAAGTTGAAGAACAGAATGGCGAGAGAGAGAAACAGCAAGGCTCGGTCTACGGGCAACATAGAAGAGTCACTAGGTGGGGGAAGATCAACTTTTAGGGGAGGATCATCAGGGCCTTCCCAGTCTGTTGCACAGTCTTCAGCCAGTGCACCGCTATCAGGGCCCAGCCAGCAACAGTAGAGTGGTTTCAGGCCCAGTTAGGGCAACAGGGGATTACACCAGCGAGGTCAGTCAGGGGAGAGGTTTCAGCAGCAGAAGAGATCCCCGTGTCCCAAGTGCGGGAAGATGCACTCGGGGGTCTGCTATTCGGAGTTGCCAATATGTTATGGATATGGGATAAGGGGCCATATTCAAAGACACTGTCGTGCGTCTCGCCAGGGAACAGGTAGGGGCACAGCTCAACCCTCCAGTCCAGCAACTGCCACATCTTCAGCCCCCTCTTTAGCTCGAGGTGCACCAGCACCCGCAGAGCGTGGTGCAGCTGGGGGTGGTGCACAGAGTTTGGGAGGTCCCAGCTGATTCTATGCTATGAGTGGCCGCCAGACTACAGAGGTTTCTCCAGATGTTGTTACAGGTATTCTGACTGTCCAATCTCATGATGTGTATGCACTTATTGACCCTGGTTCCACCTTATCCTATGTTACCCCGTTTGTTGCTATGAGATTTGGGATAGAACCGGAGCAACTTTATGAGCCATTCTCAGTATCTACCCCAGTTGGTGAGTCAATTTTGGCTGCTCGAGTTTATAGAGGTTGTTTTGTAACGGTGCATGGTAGGGATACCATTGCCGATCTTATCGAGTTGGGACTGGTGGATTTTGACATAATAATAGGAATGGATTGGCTTTTTTCATTCTTTGCCAAACTTGATTGTAGGACTAGAACTATTAGGCTTGAATTTTCTAATGAGCCCGTTATTTAATGGAAGGGAGATAGTGTAGTGCCTAGAGGTCGGTTTATTTCGTACCTTAAGGCCGTGAAGATGATCAAGAAGGGGTGTATCTATCATCTGGTTCGGGTTGCGGACACCAATACCGAGGCACCTAGCCTTGATTCTGTACCAGTTGTGAATGAATTTCCAAATGTCTTTCTAGATGAGCTCCCTGGGATTCCACTAGACAGGGAAATTAATTTTATGATCGATGTGATGCCAGGCACACAGCCTATATCGATTCCACCTTACAGGATGGCACCAACAGAATTGAAAGAACTAAAGGAGCAACTGAAGGATTTGTTAGAGAAGGGTTTTATACGGCCAATTGTGTCGCTGCTGGGAGCACCGGTCTTGTTTGTAAGGAAGAAGGATGGATCGCTGTGGATGTATATTGACTACCAGCAACTCAACAAAGTCACAATCAAGAACAAATATCCCCTGCCAAGGGTAGATGACTTATTTGATCAATTACAAGGTGCTATGTGTTTCTCAAAGACCGACTTGCAGTCCGAGTATCATCAATTGAAGATAAGGGAACAAGACATTCCAAAAACAGCTTTTAGGACACGTTATGGGCACTTTGAATTTATGGTGATGTCTTTTGGACTAACAAACGCCCCAGCTGCTTTCATGGACCTTATGAATCGAGTCTTCAAGCCCTTTCTAGACTCCTTTGTGATAGTGTTCATCGACGACATTCTGGTATATTCTCGAAGTCGGGAGGACCATGCTGACCATCTCAGGGCAGTCTTGCAGACTCATCAGCAATATCAATTGTATGCAAAATTTTCAAAATGTGAATTTTGGCTTGAATCTGTCGCATTCTTGGGTCATGTCGTTTCCAGGGAAGGAATTATGGTTGACCCTCAGAAGATTGCGGCAATGAAGAATTGGCCTAGACCTACCACTCCAACCGAGATCCGTAGTTTCTTGGGATTAGCTAGGTACTACAAGAGGTTTGTGGAGGGGTTTTCTACTCTCGCCTCTCCTTTGACTAAATTGACGCATAAAGCAGTTAAATTTCAATGGTCTGATACTTGTGAAAAGAGTTTCCAAGAATTAAAATCAAGGTTGACAACAACACCGGTATTAGTCCTACCAGAGGGTACAAAGGGATTTGTGGTGTATTGCGATGCTTCGAGAGTCGGGATCGGGTGTGTGTTGATGCAACAGAGTAAGGTTATAGCCTACGCCACTAGGCAACTCAAGAATCACGAGAAGAACTATCCAACCCATGACTTAGAGCTAGCAGCTGTGGTGTTTGCACTGAAGATTTGGTGATATTATTTGTATGGGGTCCGTGTGGACGTATTTACAGATCATAAGAGCCTTCAATATATCCTCAAGCAGAAGGAGTTGAACCTGAGACAAAGAAGGTGGCTAGAGTTACTCAAAGACTACGATATTGATATTCTCTACCACCAGGGAAAGGCTAATGTTGTGGCATATGCACTTAGTTGAAAATCTATGGGGAGTTTGGCTCATTTGGGGGCCTATCAGAGACTGTTAGCTAGGGAGGTTTACCGGCTAGCTAATTTGGGAGTTCGTCTGGCGGACTCTGATGAAGGAGGGGTAATTATACAGAATAGGGCTGAATTATCGCTTGTGGTAGAGGTAAAAGAAAAGCAATTCAATGATCCATTGTTAGCATAACTGAAAGAAAGGATTCACAAACATAGGACCACAGATTTCTCCTTGGGCATGAATGATGGTACCCTACGGTACCAAGACCGCCTGTGTGTTCCTGATATCGACAGTCTTCGGGAAAGGATCATGGCAGAAGCTCACACATCTAGGTATTCCGTGCACCCAGGTTCTACAAAAATGTATCATGATCTCAAGGAAATTTATTGGTGGAATAATATGAAGAGGGATATGGCGGAATTTGTGGCAAAATGTTTGAATTGTCAACAGGTAAAGGCTGAACATCAAAGGCCCGGTGGATTGACATAATGCATAGACATTCCAATGTGGAAGTGGGAGATGATTAACATGGATTTTGTGGTAGGGTTTCCTTGCACTCCGCATAATTTCGGCTCAATTTGGGTGATCGTGGATCGACTCACAAATTAGCACACTTCTTGCCAGTTAAATCTATCGACACAGCGGAGCAATATGCTCAGTTGTATATAAAAGAAATAGTTAGGTTGCATGGCACTCCAATCTTAATCATTTTAGATCGAGGGGCTCAATTCACATCTAACTTTTGGAAGAAGTTTCAACAGGGCTTGGGTACGCAAGTAAACCTTAGCACAGATTTTCATCCACAAACCAATGGGCAAGCAGAGCAGACTATTCAGACACTTGAAGACATGTTGCGTGCTTGTACTATTTGATTTCAAGCGAATTTGGGATGACCATTTGCCACTCATAGAATTCGCTTACAACAACAACTTCCTTGCTAGTATTCAAATGGCACCGTTCGAAGCATTGTATGGTAGGAGATGTAGGTCTCCCATCGGATGGTTCGAGGTTGGAGAAGCGGAATTGATAGGGCCGGACCTCGCGCACCAGGCCATGTAGAAAGTCAAGCTTATTAAAGAAAAGGTTGAAAACTGCTCAAAGTCAACAAAAATCCTACTCAGATGTGCGTCGCAGAGATTTGGAGTTTAAAGAAGACGATTGGGTATTCTTGAAAGTTTCCCGTATGAAGGGTATCATGCGATTCGGAAAGAAGGGAAAATTAAGTCCAAGGTATGTCGGGCCATACATAATTATTTAGAAAGTTGGTCAGGTGGCATACAAGCTCGAGCTGCCACCCCAGATGTCATTGGTACACCCGATCTTCCATGTGTCTATGTTAAGGAAGGTAGTAGGGGATCCGTCCACCATTATGCTAGTTGAGACTATTAAGGTAAATGAAGAGCTATCATATGAAGAGGTCCCAGTTGCCATTCTTGATAGGCAAGTTCGAACACTAAGAAATAAGGAAATTGCATCCGTGAAAGTATTATGGCAGAACCAGCACGTTGAGGAAGCTACTTGGAAAGTCGAGGATGAAATGAAGAAGAAGTATCCACACTTGTTTTAATAATCATGTAATAACTTTTATGCATTTAGCTCATTCGAAACCGTATTTGTTGGCTGGACTTATGTAAAACCGTCCTCTTTTTGGTAATATGGTTGCCTATATGGCCATGGTTGATATTGTTCCAGTTATACTATGCTTATGAATATGTTTATGTTGTTACGGTATATTTCCGGGGCTTTCTGACAGGTGGGTAAGGCCTAGATACAAAGGAAACTCTGGCAAAATTTTCGAAAATCTAGGGAGTTAGCTAAATTTGGGGACTGTCAACCTGTTTTGGGTTGTGAAGAGGAGAAGATTTCACTAAGACTGTTAATAAGTGAACCTTGATCCTCATTCAAGGACGAATGATCTTAAGTAGGGGAGGGTGTAAGGCCCCATGAAATCCCTACTCAAAATACCCGGATCCCGTGGTGCCAAGTTAGGAGCATGTGTTAGCAATTCATAAATATACCTAGCTCGCCGCGACACGGACCTTTTTGGATTGAATAATGAATTAAAAAGTCAAGAATAAGTTTCCAGAAAAAAATGCAAGAAATGCGGTCCAGAATGCGGCTGCAAATCAGGTATGCGGATCGTATATCTGCCGCAGAGTTAGTCAGAATGTTGGTTAAAATTGAAGTCAGCTATGCGGTTGAAAATACGGTCGCTATGCGGTCCATTATGCGGAACACATGTTTACTTTGCGATCACAAATACGATCGCATATTTGACTTGGGGCTCCAATTTTCTAAATTTTAGCTCGACCTCCATATCGATATATCAGGTGTTATAGCTCATTTTAAGAATTCTTCTGAGCATTTCTAGAGGGAGAGAGAGGGAAAGTCTCCCCATCAAATTACTCCATAAGATATGGCTAAATCCTTGAAGAAAATCAAGTGAAGACCCCTAGACCTTCATCTCAAGAGGTAAGACCTCATCACCCCGACTCTTATTTGTTTTATTCTCAGATATAAGGGGTCACTAGTGAGGTGATTCATAGGTATAACAATGGATTCCTTGTATGCATATAAAACCTTAGAGTAGTGGGAGGTGGTGAATTAAAGAGGGGTACAAAAGGATATAAATTGCTCTCAAAAAGGGGCTTAAGATCACATTGCACCTTTAGGGTTTGTCAATATGCTTGAACCAAGCTAGAGTCTCAATCTCATCTCTAATTCTCGATTTAATTTGTAATTCTTACTCAATATATCGAAGTGCTAAGAGTTCCGAAAATTTGTAAAAGAGTAAGGAAAGCTTTATTGAGGTATGTATGGCTAAAACCCCCTTTTTATTAGAAATTGAGCTCCGTTGTCATTTACGAAAGTATGGTAAGAGTTGAATTGGCTAGTGTATTGATTGTTATTACGCATTAATTGATTTGCATATATCTATACATATTCGTGAAGGATGTGCCTCAATGTGAATAATGTACCAATCTTGATAATTAGAGAATGATGAAAAAGTACAGTTATGTGCTGAAATACTTGGGCTATAAGCCAACATCGAAACAAAGAATTATTCATGCTAGCTATGTGCTCACTTACCTGTGAGTGCAACTTAATTTATCTTTGATATATGTGTCTATGATCACTACTTGTAAAACGAATATTGAAAAGGGAAAACGATGTGATGATGGTGGCCATGAGTGCCCAGGAATTGTTATGATATGTGTGGAATAAAGATTCGAAGGTATTGACTAATGAGAATGGAGTAATGCCTCCAATGAGGTGACCTAGCCTATCGGGTCGTGATCGGACACCATGCCGCACACATGGTGGTAATGTGCTGATATTGAATTCCGAATAAGGGAAATAAAATATTGATTGAGAGTAATGCCTCCAATGAGGTGACCTAGCCGGTCGGGTCGTGACCGGACTCCGCTCGAGATGGTGATGGTATTGAGAACAATGGTGAACATGTGAGAGAAATGCCCTAATCTATGTTTTGGAAATTATATGAAGTACATCTTTGATTTATCCATGTTATTTACTGGTACCTGTTTGATAGTTCTTTCTAGTAAAATGGTGTTTAGTTATACATACCAGTACAATTCAAATGTACTGATGTCCCTCTTGCCGGGGGCGCTACATTCGTGTTATGATTGTAGGTGGCTCTATAGCGGATAGTGCCGATCGTGTGTAGCAGAGCATTTTTCTACTCGAATTCTCGGTGAGCCCTTTTTTCTTCCATGGGGCTATATGGTGTATCTTTTGTTATTACAGCTTTCCACTTTTGAGGTATAGCCGGGGCCTTATCGCTGGCATAGTTATGCTTATCTGTTGTAACCTTAGAGGCTCCACATATACTAGTGTGAGTTATGTACGCGTGTTCAGGGAGTCCACTATCTATATTGAAATCCTAAACTTGTGATCTCCATAAACTGTAACTCTAATAGAATCCTTGAAGCTAGCTTATGTACGGTAAATCTTTGTGATATGAAATGAACCAATGAAGTAGTATGCACCATGTATTCTCGTCTAAATTAATGAAAGACTTGGGTCCCGTATTGATATTGATTTGGGGTAGAAAGTGTTTGGTAAGGCTTGCTCAGTTGGGTTCACTTGATTGAGCGCCAATCGCGCCTCCCGAGGTTGGGGCATGACAAGAACTTTTAATGCCAATAAATTCTTCATTTCATAATATAAAAATAGACGAATCCCAAATGACACTAAGATAATAATAAAGTAAGTCATACTGGCACTTGGCCTTATTAAATTTTCGGAAAAAGCAAATAAATCTAGCCTATTTGGTCCTACAGGGACCTTCCCCAGATTCGATCTTCCGGACTCCATCATATAGATCCCCCAGCTCACGCAACCGTAGCAGCAAGTAGGCTCTGGCCAAATGTCCTCCTTTAGCTCCTTTAGCGTTCTTGCAATTTTCAACCCTCTTTATGATTTTGCCTTCCAACTCCACTATTCCTCGTTCTAGATATTCCAGTTTCCTGTTAGAAGTGATTGCCATATCTTTCCACTCCTCGATCAACCTTACATTCCTCTCATGTATTTCCCGGTGCTCATTCTCAGAGTCGTGGACCCTCTTGCGCAGCCTGTTGTATTTGACTTGAGCTTCAACTTCCTCATCTATGATTCTATTCCCTCGACCGATCCTGGGTGTCACCATTCCTTTCAAATTGTACTCCAACCATGCCAGGTAGAGAGGTTCGCCCCTGCATGATACCTGTCTAGCTCAACGGTGCTTTTCTCCATAATGATTTTGCAGTGCCACATGTTCTGAGCTTGGCACTTGTAAGGGACGTCTTCATCTTGGAAATCTACCAGAAATGACTCATCTTGACAACCCTTAGTACAAAACTGTTTTCTGCCTGCTTGCCTCATAACTCGCATAGGGACATATGGGTATATCCTGCTCAACCCGATCATCACCAAGTGTGGAGCATCCCTGGACCTGCTAATAAATTTGTCTATTGGGAACTATTCAACCATCCTATGCACCTGTTCCTCAGTCAGATTGTTGAAGTAATCTACCCATTCTTTGGCGCTTTGCAGCTGAGCAAATCTGTCTAGAATGTAAGTCATCTGCTTAGGGTGATGTAAGGCAATATGGTCGTTCCAATCCCTTCGTGGAAATTCTTGGTGATAGCGAACCTTTTGGAAATGCTCCAAGAACCATAAATGCAGCAACAAATTACAAACCTCGAAATGCTTGACCACTCTTTGACAGCACTCCAGAGCCCTATAGATGTCGGCTATGATCATGGGGACTATGGTATATATCTGTCCATTAATCCCTTCCATCAGAGTCTTGGCGACCATGGCCAACCTAGTGTGTATTCTTCCCTTTTTAATTGGGAACACTATCAAGCCTAGAAAGCATATAATGAATACAAACACTCTGCGGTGGATGTGACCTAGAGAAGTGAGAGAGATCTCATCATGGTAAGTGCGGAAAGACTTGTTGTGGCCATACCTCTCGTACAAGTATTCAAAAGGTATGTAGGATTCTTTCAAGCACACTAGGTCGACATTATTCTTCAGCCCCATCATCTTAAAAAATCCCCTGCCCGTACGTTTTTCTGGTACTAATAGCTCGGGACTGTCCCAAGTCAATCCTGCAAGCCCTCCTATTTCCTCTAGAAGCGGTGTCATTTCTATGTTACTGAAATGAAACATAGCTCTTTCATTTTCCCAAAATAAAGTGGCAGCTTCGATCAATTTGTTGTTTGGCTCAATATCTAGCAAGCAAGGCAGGTTACCCAGGTATTTTCTCACATGTTTCTTGTCGCTTGAGAAAAGGTCCTCCTACCAATCTAGCAGCAATGGCGGGATATTACTAACCATATCGAATCTGGGGACTTTGTGCCTCATTTTCTACAAAACAAAAGGGTTAGATCTTACCCCCACTGAACTTGACTATTTATACATTTATGATCAATATATCGGCATTTAGTTCTTTAAATTAATGCACAGAACGTGGTTGCGTCCATTGGGATTATGGAAAACCTGATAGACTTTGGATAAGGCTTATCTTAAAAGATCATTATATGGACAACATAACTGATCCGACTAGGTTTGACCATGATGCATGCATAATTTTAACCAGAGTAAGGTTTCTATGGGGTTTTAGACTGGTATCCTCAAGCGGACAACTCGAGGGGGAAGGCATGGAACCGTCAGCTGCACCGCAGATCGACTGGTTTTACCGTAAATAAGCCTTTCCGAATTTATGGGTGGTAAATAGGAAGAGCGCAACCACTCATTAAAGTGTTGCTATAGGATTTGAAACGCACGAGTGGAATATGATGTGGAGCATGATTTATGCTACAATTAGTAACATGTAGTCAAGTATTTGTACGTAGGGAAAAGTAAATATAGTATTTAAATAATTGAAAGACACTTACAAGAAAAGAAAACAAAAAGACAAGTCAGTTTCAGGGATAAAAAATCATAAATACTTAAAAATGGACAGTTAAATTCAAATAAAGGAGAAGGGTACGGTATAAAGCATGCTTGGACTAATTTATAGAAAGACAAGTTTGTTATGGTAAGAGCCTAAAGGTATCCCCAGCAGAGTCGCCATGCTGCCACGCCCCCTTTTTTCCCTCTCAGCGGGGAGAGGTCTGGGTTTCAACATTCATGGGGTGTAATAAGTCATTTTCTTTTGGGAATTGTGTATTTGGAGAGTCGCCACCTAACGATTTATGGTGCGTTAGGGAACCTAGAGTGATTAACTCCTGGATTGGTTTGCATTACCAGAGATTAGGGTAAGGACTCGAAATAACCTCGAGGGGAAGGTGTTAGGCACCCCTCTTGGTCCACAACTTTGGGTCCCAACCGAACTTATATTTACGAATTAGTCCAAATAAATACTTGAAACAAATAATTACAAATAAGGCATATTTGTATACCTCAAATAATAAGGCAAAGGTTTTTGACAAGTAAAGTTTAAACAAAAGGAATTTTGAAAAGGAGGAGTCCTAGGTTGATTAGCCTATAGGATCACCCCACATAGTGTCCGGTAAACACTCCTCAATGAGGGACTACACGTTACATTAGTGCGTAGTCATCATATCCCATATCTACCCTTCCCATCCCCTTAGTGGTCCTTTAAAGTGAGTGTTGGTCAACAATCTCTATTTCGTGCTATTGCCCGTCCCTTCTTAATGGTCCCGGAGGGATTTAAGACGTCTACCTATAGGTGGTTCTAGAGAGACCACTAAGGTTTTAAAAGGTAAAAATACTAAAGCGACAAGCAATAATACATAGGACTCTTAGCAAACAAGAACATGAAGGAGCAAATAAGATGCTCAGTTTACCTCTACAAATAAGGCATGTAAACAACACGACTTAAACACGAATAAAGGCCTTTTTATTAAACAATATCCTAAGACATGATGTCTAAGTGAATATACAGAAGACAAGCAATTTATTTTTTATAAAGTCAGAAGTAATGCCCTATCAGTTGCCTAATGATTTTTTTAAAGCATATTAAACCAGAAGAACATTAAGTTGTAGAAACAGTTTCAGAATTGCATGTTTTGGAAACGCCATACATGCTTGCCTATACGCGGAACTGATGACTACATTTTATATAGTGAAAAAAGGCAGGTTCTTTTAAAGTAGACACTTGAATCCTTATAGGCATGATATCTAATGATAAATCAAGGCAGTGTTTGAACGAACTTGTTTTAGGGAAAATAAATCATTAATTCAATCAGTTTCGAAGTGAACTAAAACGTGAATTGGATTGATTCATTTAAACTGAACTAGTTTGGATCTATAGGCATAATTTTTTGTATTGTTCCCTATAGGCGCGATATCTAACTTTAATGCTGATTTCAGAAACTTACAGGCATGATGACAGATGAAAAGCATGTAAACATTGTTATAACAGAAGCTGGATCGAATTATATCCTATAGGCATGGCATCTAATCGTGAAACTGATTTTGAGACCTCTTAAACATAATTTCTAACACGGTAAGGCAAGTATAGTAAAGATCTATTAAACATGATATCTAACATGGTAAGGCAAGCATGGTAAAATCCTATTAAACATGATTTCTAACATGATAAGGCAAGCATAGTAAAATCCTATAGGCATGGTTTCTAACATGGCAAGGCAAGCATAGTAAAAATGTAAAGTCCTATAGGCATGGTTTCTACCCACATTACCCACAAATATTTAACTACCGCCCTTTTTGATAGTTACCCCAATATTCGTTTACAAATTATTACAGACCATATGAATGAATGACATAAATAAATAAGAAAAGAAGAAGTTATTCTATAGGGAGCCTTCAATTAGGCCTAGGTTTCCAAAGCCTCCAATAGCCTCAAATATCCAAATTCCATAGACAATGTCATAGTCTAGGTGCATCAAAATTCCCTAAGGATCTCAAGGAGCCCGAGCAGTCCTTATACCTAGATTTGGTAACCAAAATTGAATAGTGCAGTGTAGAAGGGCCAGCCTCAGTATGCCAAAGTTCAGATGGTTCTCAAGAGGATCCTAAGGCAGTACACATACTGGATGGGGCAGAACCTATTGACTTAGGAGTAGAGTGGGAGTGCTTGACACAATTTGAAAGGTTTTAGTAGGAAACAGTATTAAAAGGAGGTTCGTTTGAAATAATTTGTGGAGCAAAAAGAGGGAGTTATATAGTAAAACAACTTTGAAAAGAGAGAGAGTTACATGATTAGACAATAGTAGATCAAACAAGGAGTCCAAAACCACATCAGCAATACTCACATGATCAAAACAAGAGGAAAGAACCTACACATAAGGGTGATGGGGATTGGGGATACATATAACACATGATTGTCAACACATAACATGCAAAGGTCTTAGGAATTGGTATAGACATGCTCAGACACAACTGATCAGATATAGTCACAGAACCAGCAATGCTTAAGGGGGTTTAGTAGGATCCACATGATGTAATAATCAACCCCAGAATCATATAAGTTTTAGGAGTACAGACTACATAAAGGGGACTCAGACAGAAACCAGACAGAACGAAATCACAGGGAGACAAACTTCATTGGGGGTGGGGGGTGGGGCATGTTTATATTGATCCTAAGGAAGGGGTGAACATGGCATGCTAATCATGCAATCATATTAACTGCAAGTTTTATAGCAAAACCATAAGTATAAGCAAACTAGAAACCGGATGAAATAAAGCAATAAAAGAACCATATTATTTTTGGAACTTAAACTGAAATTAGAACATACCAGTAAAGAAGACAACAAACAAAAGTGAAGGAGCAGGAGAACGCAACAGTTAGCCTTGGCTTGCAGCCGGCTAATTCAGAATAGTAGCAAGTAGCACAAAGAGAGAGCAGAAAGTTTAAGTGTGAGAGAGAGGGCTTTTGAACCAAAGTGTTCGTGTGTGTATTAATGAGAGAGTATGTATATATAGTAGTTCTAAATTAGATAGAAATAAGGTAAAAATCATAGTAGCATAGTAATTATGGAACTCAGAATCAATTATAGCAAAATCAGGACAAGTAGTCCCTTAAGTTAAGGGAATTAATTCAAACAGTAAGTACAAGTAATAATTAAGGAAAAAAATCAGTGTAGGAATGATAAGGAAGATTCAAATTTAGTAAGCATAGGGTAAGCAATTAGGGCTAACTTCAGAAAACTCCAATTAAGGAAATAGTTCAGTAAGAATAAAGTACCACAACAAACAAGATAGGCGAATCAGTTAATTTGAATAGAAGAGGTAGAAATTGAAGGTTTAAAGGAAGGTCTTTCAATCAAACCCAAAAATAGGGAATCCAGAATCAATCAAGAGGGAGTCACGATTCAGTAGGGTAAGAGCAACTAGGCGTAGCAAACATACAGGTTAAACAATATCGATGAAAAGAGGCAAGTTTGAACAATCAAGATGAACATAATCATATAGAGGTGGTATAAGTTAGGATAAGAACTCAGTAAGAACATATTTGAGGCAAGGTAATCACAAAAACTTAAACAAGAATCGAGTAGTCATGCTGACACCCAAAACCAAATAAAGAAATCTTAGAAATTTAGGGCTTTCAACATAGGCGAGTTGAAAAGGTAGTAGAATCATATAATCAATCGAAATATGGAGAGATGGAAGTTTAAACATAAAGAATCAGTTTAAACAAAGTTTTAGAAAAAGTTCTGAAAATCCTAATTTTAGAAGAAGGTGAAAACGTTTTGAAATCGATGATTCTTATAAAAGAGTTTCAAAAACAGTGTAAAATACTAAAGAAACCAACTCGAATCGTAGGAGATATAGGAAGAAATTAGGGTTTCAGAAGAAATCTATATAGAGATACAAGAACCTGTATAAAATCCCAAGGATCGTGCCAAATACAGCGTGATTTTGCTTGAAATCACACTGGAGTAGCCAAGGACAGGCAAGTAGCAAACCTTATATGCAAGTCGGCGTGGCCCAAGGCCCTTGAAGACCTTAGAGAAAGCAAGCATGACAATAGAGGAGCCATTGGAGGCTTAGGAGTTGAAGGGAGATCACCAGAGAAGATCAGAGAAAGAGGTCGGCAGTTAAAGGAGCTAGGGTTAGGTTGAGTGGTTGAGAGAGGAGATGAGATGGGGGAATACAGGGGCAGCAGATTTAGAAAATAAGATAGGGTTAGGGGGTCGTTGGAATTAAAAATGGTAAGAACAAACGATGGCATTGATCTTTAAGATCAACAACAAGGATTTAATATGGCTTTGGGTCGGGTAGGTAGGTTGAGGGCTTGGGTCAGGTATTTTTAATACGAAATTGGGCTGGGGTTGGGTTTAAATTGGGCTACAATTGAAAGGCAAATTTGGCTATATTTTAAATAGTCAATTTCCACCTATATAATTTATAATAAATAACAACTAATTTTTGGAAAATAATTTTGTATACTAAAATGATTTAAAATATATATTTTACATTTTAAAAACATAGAAAGTCGATTTTATGCATATATTAAGTATACATTAAAAGGGCTAATATTGCAATTATATGAAATTTTAGTTTTAAAAATACAAAATGCAATTATAAAAATGCATAAAAAATATTTTGGCATAAATATAGAAATTAAATGATTATATCATCACAAAAATAATTTGTGGGATAATTATTGGGGATTTTATGAATAAAAGGGGAGGAAATAAATCAATTTAAATTCTTAAAATTATGGGAAAAATTATATAAACCTTGTGCATGTGTGTATATATATATATATATATGCTATTTTGAAGGTATTTATGCATATATAAAAATGTAGAAAAAAATTGGGTATTAACATTGTGGTTCCAAACCCAATAAAGAAGAAATAAAGAGATGGATAATGGCGAATCATTCTGCGACAAAGTTTGCTAGTCTGGCACGAAAGGGGCGAAAGTAGAGATGCTTTTGAAACAGTTGAAGTCCAAGAGGTTTGACATAGAAAAGAGGTTTAAGATTGCATTGGTGTGGTTTTTCGACTCGGCCTTGCTTGCAAGGGAGAACATAGAGCGCGTCGATAAGAAGTGGATTTATATGGCTGACAAATTGGAAGTTTTCATGAAATATCCATGGGGCAAGGAGTTTTTTGAGCTTAAAATTGAGTACGTAAAGAAGGACATGTTACCAATGTACAAATCATATGTGAGTAAGATTAAGGAAAATAAAATCTCTGCTAAAAAGTCCAAATCAGCTAGTTATGCCTTGTACAGCTTCCCATGGGCATTCATTGTAAGTATTAAAAAACTTTATAGAAATTTCTTTGCAATTGAGAACTATTATTTATTTATTTCAGACAAAAATTAGTACTTTTTGGTTCATGAAGAATGTTGGCATGGGCATACGAAGCAATTTCATTATTTGGTCTTAATGCCGAGAAATCAAAGGTCGTATCGATGCCGCTGCCAAGGATGTTGAGATGGCACAACAAGAAAGTGACATCTGACCCTGACTAGGATCCCTTTAAATATAGAATTGATGATCCTGGTTTGGTAAGATAGGGAGTTCAATAACACTCCACCAGTAAATTAAAACCCGCCAAAGTAGGAGATTGTCATAGCCCTTGTGTATATTTTTTTTGTATTGCTTGTTTATTGACTTATATTTATGTTATAATTCAGGAGGTGCACCCTTACCTTATTCCTACCCTATGTGAGATGGATATGGACTACATGAAGAATTTAGTACCATACGATGATGAAGCACTGGATCATATAATCGACCAGCTAGTGATTGATTTTGAATGGATGACTGCCATTAAAAAGGCATCTGGTGCAGTGATCTTAGCGACTAATGATGAAGTTGACTTTGCTGATAATGACCCTTTGGGTGGGTGTATTCCCGGTTCACCACTATTTGGTGGTTTTTTTTATATTGGTAGAGGAGGACCATGCAGGATGTGCAATGCTCAGCCAAGTGATACAGATGTAGGGGAAGAGTTGAAGGTTGTGAACGTCAAATTGAATAAGGTGTTGAAGATACTTGGCGAGATACAAAATCAGAATGAGAGCCTTTCTAAATTAGTTGAGTCACTTGGTACATGGTTACAAGATTGCAAAGCATAATGAGTGTGACGATCCGGTCGGTCGTCTTAAGAATTAACACCTCGATCCCCTATTAACTACTTCCCCTAAGTTTATTTGTGCTATTTTGGTTTGCCGGGACATTCGACATTGCGTTTCGGAGAGTCTTGGGACATTTAGTCCCTAAATGAGAGTTTAAGTATTGAAAAGTGGTCAGTAGTTGGAACAATGTGAAGATGACCTCAGAATGGAAATACAATGGTTCCATTAGCTCTGTTAGGTGATTTTGGGGTTGGGAGCATGTTCGGAATGTATTTTGGAAGTCCGTAGCTCATTTAGGCTTTAAATGCCGAAGTTTGAATTTTTCACGTTTTCAGTCCGATAGCGAGTTTTTGATCCGAGGGTCGGATTGGAATTTCAGAAGTTGCAGTAGCTCTGTGATGTCATTTGGGATGTGTGTCCAAAATTTTAGGTCGTTCGGACGTGTTTTGGTTAGGTTTTTGATCGAAAGCGTGTTTTGATGAAAATTGAAGTTCTTAGGCTCAAATTCTTGTTTAATTCGAGTTTTTGGTGTTTTTAGGCGGTTTAAGGATTGGTACAAGTTTGAATGAGGTATTAGGTGTTATTAGTGCTTTTGGTTGAGGTCTCGGGGGCCTCGGGATGATTTCAGATGGTTAACGAAAAAATTTAAGAAGTGTGTAGTAGCTGATTTGTTGCTGTTTCTGGTATTTTCGCATCTGTGGCACCGCAGAAGTGGCTAATTAGCCGCAGAAGTGGCTTTGCCCCTTTCCCTTAGAAACCACAGAAGCGGTTCTTTTCCCACATAAGCGGAGCCGCAGAAGCAGCTTAGCCACCGCAAAAGCAAAGCCCAGTAGCCCTCTAGTTTTCACAGAAGCGGAATGTCTCTCGTAGATGCGCGTACGCACCTGCATCTCTTTTATCGTAGATGCGGTACTAGACATTTAAGTGAAGACCACAGAAGCAGCTTAAGTTCCGCATAAGCGGGACCGCAAAAGCGGTCCCTTATCCGCAGAAGCGGAAACCACTGTTCAGATATAGAGATTTCGAGGGTTAGTTTTCTATAGTTAGAAAAATCAAATTGAGCTCGGGGAAGGGCAATTTTGAGGGGGTTTTGAAGAGGAGATTATTGGGTAGTGTTTATTTAATCCCTTCTGGTTATATTTTATCATTATGTAGTTAAATCCATCATTAAAATTCGATTTGAGGATCAAAAACTGGAAAAATTGGGTGAAACTTCATAGGCTAAACTATTGAGTTTTGAGTGGGTGTTTGGCCTCCAATTTGGGAGATTTTTATATGTTTAGACTCGTGAGAGTATGAGAGTTCTGAAAATGTAAAAATTATTTGATTTTAAGACGTTGGCCTGAAAGGCATTTTGGTCATTTTACCTAATTTCACGCCGTAGCTTTGAATTAAATAGTAAAACCAGTTGTTTGCAATGTTATTTACGATATGTAATTGAATTGAATAGATTTGGGCCATTTGGAGTCAGATACTTATGGCAAATGCGTGGTTTCTGGTTGATTTCTATACCGGCTCGAGGTAAGTGGATTGTCTAACCTTGTGTGCGGGACCTTTCCCCTTAGGATTTGTTATTTGGTATTTGAGTGCTTTGTACGCGAGGTGACGAGCGCGTACTTGAGCCAATTGTTGAAAATCCGGTTTTTACTTAAGATATTGAGATTGAGTTTCTTTCATATTTGCTTTATTCTTCTTGCAATTATAACCTGTGCTAGATTAGGAAAGTATGTTTAGTTGATTCAACTTGCCTAATTGCTTAAGTTGCCTTGACTGTACTACATGAAGCATGCTAGGCCAGTATTACCTGTTGCTTGTCTTTTGTACTTTATTTCTGTGTATCTTCTAGTTGTGATTACGCATTTATATTGGGACTACGGATGTGGGATTCCGGTAGCTCCCCCCTTGTTTGTCTACTTTGGGACTATGGGTTCGATTCCCGGTAGATCCCCCTACACTTTTACTTTGGGATTGTGGGTTAGATCCCGATAGATCCCCCCTGCACTTTTACTTTAGGACTGCGGGTTAGATTCCCGATAGATCCCCCTGCATATTGATGGTTGGACTACGGGACGGTATCCTGGGAGATCCTTCAGATTTACATATGTGCTGGACTACGGGACGGTATCCCGGGAGATCTACTGGACATATGAGAAGAAGGACTACAGGACGGTATCCTGGGAGATCCTCGTGGTTGTCACTAGTTTTGAGCTGTACACATTCCGTGTTGACTTTGTTCTTGTGTAGTTGTTGTTGCCTCATAGGCCTGTCTTATCTCACTGCTGTACTTATTATTACTGCCATCTATGCCATTCCTGATCATGCAGAAGTCCCAGTAGACCTGTCCCGCTACTTTTTCTATATCCCGAGTTATTCCAGGGTGTAACTCGGATGTTTCTTGTAGTTTCTTGTCTTTAAATTCCCGAATGTGAACCCTGTTATCTTCAAAATTCCAAGAAATGAAAACAATATTTTATCGTTCATTTTTCTTTATTCTTTCTGATTTTGCTATTTTTTCTCCTTCATTTCTTCTCTTTAGCTCTAATAATGCAGCATTAAATAACATGACATGCTTGCGGACTTCATGCCTGGATTCCAAAACGCTGTCAGATTTCGAAATAATGAATCAAGAGTCAAAATGCAAAGAAGGTAAACTTGACAAAATAAAACAAAGAATTGGTACAATTGAAGGAAAAGTGGTTCGCAGGTTGGAAAGGTCCATACATTACAACAAAAGACTGTGGTGTACTCAGGGCACATACGGGCAGATGTACAAACAAAGAATGGCTCGTGCTTACAACAAAAAGGAGCATCCCAGGAATTTTGAAGTGGGACAACTCGTGTTAAGATGCATTCTCCCTCATCACCAGGAAGCAAAAGGAAAAGTTTGGTCCTAATTGGAAAGGTTCATACATAATCCGGAAGACATTGCCAAGAGGAGCACTGTATCTGGTAGACGTCGAAGGAAATGACCCTGAAACAGCAGTCAATGCAGATGCAGTTAAAAGGTACTATATCTAAGCCTCCTGGTATGATGGCTTTTGTGTAATTGAGATGACAAAAGCTTTCCTTCCCGCTATCCCAAATACTATCAATCCTTCGTAAACCCTTTGAGCTGGTTCCGCTTCTTTGGCTACCCTCTTTGGAACCCAAAGGTACAAAAGAAAAAAAAAGAAAAGAAAAAGAAAAGAAAAAGAAAAAAAAAGAAAAAAAAAATGTGTCCCTGAACTACGTTTGACTTGATTCCGAAAGGATACGTAGGCAGCCTCTCCCAGATGTTCAGTCACACCAAAACAAAAATCCCAATTTCCCCAAAGTTGAAACTGGGGCAGATGATATAATGGTTCGGCCATGAGTCCGCCGAAATGGTTCCAAAGTTGTAGTTCTGCCCAAAATTCTTTTTACCCCAAAGACCTTGTCCAAGTCCTTCCGATCAATTGGCAAAAGCAGGGAAGTGAAAATGTCATTGTTGGAATCTGATATAATTCAAATTGAGAGAAATAAAATGAGAGAGTCTTATCGATGAAAACCTTCGGGCACCATAAGGTGACGGTGAGTAGAGAAAATGAAAATGAGAGAGTCCGCTTAGTGAAAACTCACAAAGAGCACTATCGAGCGACGACGAGAAGAGAAATGAGAGAGGTCGATTGGCGAAAACTCGAAAAGGGCGCTATCAGCCGAAAAGAAGACATCTCATCACTAAAAGAGTCCTGGCAAGGTTCCCTAGTTTTGAAATGCGGATCAATGGGTACACGAGAAGCTGGAAAGTTTGTGTGGGTCGGGCGTCCAGTCCAATAAGCATGTCATGTTCATTTGAAGCCAGCATGCACCCTAGATAAGTCCTTCTTTTCCCCCGAAAGGGACGCTCTCTTCAAACTCATATGCTTGCCTTTTTGCATACTTCTCTTTAAATACCTTTCGGTTTAACACTGATTCCGGAATTACTATAAAGAAAGGTGGCAGGACCAGTTTCACAGGGCTCCACCTAGCAAGAGTCGAAGAAAATACCCAGCCTCAGCGGACGCGTCAGTCCAATCCCAATTGACCATGGTGGTTGATGCTTTCGAAGCAAAGACATTGGAAAAGAAAGAAAGTCAAAGGCAAAGGTCCTAAGAGCAGAATAAAGTGAAATGGCTAGAGCCCACACGGGCGAGTCATCATGAAGTCCTAAGGCTGAACCCGGTCTGTTTGGAAAGAGATTCACCCTCAAGGCAAACGAGCAGCAAAGTTCTCAACGGAAATGGAGCCGGGATCAAACAATTGGGATGACCAAGGCCACAAAACCAACCACCGTTTCAACTAACAAATTGTTCTTTGTTGAAAACAAGTCTTATTCAAAGAAACCGTGCAAGAAGCAGGTGCAACCCAAAAGGAAATGAAATGCGCAAGCGCTGAAACAGCTTTACAGCAGGAAACAACCGAAAAAGAAGTTTTGCCCCCAATTCGTTCATGCGTTTTGCTAAATAAAAAGGAAAATATAAAAAGAAGAAGAAAAGAAGAAAAAAAAAGAACCCAAGGAGCTTTTTCTTTCCAAATCCCGGCCAAAAAATCGAGGATCTCCCTAGCATAACCCAAGGAGCTTTTTCTTTCCAAATCCCGGCCAAAAAATCGAGGATCTCCCTAGCATAACCCAAGGAGCTTTTTCTTTCCAAATCCCAGCCAAACAAAATCGAGGATATCCCTGGCATAACCCAAGGAGCTTTTTATTTCCAAATCCCGGCAAAAAAACCGAGGATCTCCCTGGCATAACCCAAGGAGCTTTTTCGTTTCCTGGCCAAAAAACCGAGGATCTCCCTGGCATAACCCAAGGAGCTTTTTCTTTCCAAATCCCAGCCAACAAACCGAGGATCTCCTTGGCATAACCCAAGGACCTTTTTCTTTCCAAATTCCGGCCAAAAAACCAAGGATCTCCATGCCATAATCCAAGGAGCTTTTTCTTTCCAAATCTCGGCCAAAAAACTGAGGATCTCCCTGGCATAAAACAAGGAGCTTTTTTCTTTCCAAATCCCGGCCAAAAAATCGAGGATCTCTCTGGCATAACCCAAGGAGCTTTTTCTTTCCAAATCCCGGCCAAAAAACCGAGGATCTCCCTGGCATAACTGTCACGATCCAATTTCCAAATCCGGTCGTGATGGCGCCTCTCGTGAAGACAAGGCCTGCCAACAAACCCAAATCGTCTCTTTAACAATTATTAAACTTAAATGAATAGATAAATACAACTCAACGATAATAATAACCAGTGTTTACAACCCAACACAACCCGACCAGGGTGTCACAAGTCACGAGCACCTAAAGAAGACTGAACACAACTACTAGGCCAATAATAATATACAAAATAAAATTTGGAATCAAAGGACAAAGTCCGGTGCCGCGAACGCTGGCGGTCACCTCAGTTATAATAGCAAAATCCTCACTCAGCTCAAACCCGCTACCGGGTATAAATACCTGCAACTGCACGCGAGGTGCAGGGAGTAAAGTGAGTACTCCAACTTAGTGAGTAATAAAAGTAAATAATAATTGAGCAGCAAGAAACCACGTAAAGCAAGTCATCATGCTATATGGTACAGTGACCCTTTGAGAAAACAGTGAAACCGTGAAAACTTTAGAAATATCGTCGCTCAGTTTAAAACCTCCTTTCAAAAATATCTTTTTTCCAACAGTTAAGCAAATGAATGCGAAACAGATGGTGCAAGTCAGCACATAAATCAGCCCCTTGGGCACAACACTCCATTAACAAATAATACCAGGGTGTCAGGTAAGCAGTGCAAAGAGGTAGAATGGAAGCCAATGAAGTGCGAGTGCTGAAATGTCATGACAAATAATACAAAATAGGAAAAAATGCATGAGTGCAATGCAATGCATATGACGGTACACTCCGGTACCCACTGCGGCATGCAGCCCGATCCATTTAACGTCGATGGCGCTCACTGGGGGTGTGTACACACTCCGGAGGGGCTCCTACAGCCCAAGCGCAATATCAAGCCATCTCGTGGCATCAATTAATTCCTGGTCAGTCATTGTTACCTGACCGGTCAGTCATTGTTACCTGACCAATTTACATCATACAGTGTCATTGTTACCACTGCTTCAAGTCACATCATACAGTGTCATTGTTACCACTGTTTCACGTTACAACATACGGTGTCATTGTTACCACTATTTCAAGTTACATCATACAATGTCATTGTTACCACTGTTTCAAAATCACTGCTTCAGTGCACAACCCGATTCATGCTTAGTCCAAAAATCAACATAAGCCCCTTGGGCATTTGTAAAACGGTAGTTCTCAGCCCGAAATATAATTTAAAATATCATTTGAGTTTTCAAAACTTAGAAGTATGGCTGAGTTTGCAAAATAGTATTTAAAACCTTGGACTGAAACCAAATGATAGGCAAGATATGCTAAAACAGTAATATCAATCCCCGAAGGATTTACATAGTTGGCACGAAGTTCAAACATGGCAATCAGCCCAAATTATGATGATAACAAGTAGTTTCAGTCAAATACGCGATAAAATCAACAACCGGGCCGAACCAGTCTACACTCCCATATCATATTCAGAATCTAATAGACCAAGCAAAGAAAGATCCACTCGGGCTTCCAAATCCCAATAGCCGCTAACGGTACCAATACACACGATCCACAACCACTACATAGCCTGAACATAAGAACTCCTAGTCTCCAACTCCATATAGCACACGAATCCCTGTATCTGATCCCAAATTTCGCCATATGAATACATATTACATCTCAAGTACCCAATCATTCCATGAAAGATATTCTTAAAATTTCCCAGTGCCATCAAACAACTCAGACATCAGTAGTCGATCTAACAAGAAAGTGCCGCAATACTATCGAAGTAGCATCAGTTAAGTCACATTACCCCTTTCCGAGACAAATACTCTCGTCAAATCACTTCCAATTAGCAATATCATTTCCTTCGTTATCTGAGGCTACTCTTCACTTAAGAGTTTTATGAACTTCTTTTCAGAACTGAACTGTAACTCACCTAGCCAACAACTTCCACTGATCCCATTTGGAAGAAAATCATTACGCATTCCATGCTTCTCATGCCCATAGAAGATATATACATCTCCAAACCACGGTGAAACCTAACAAGAATTCTTCCCCAATTCCCTTTGCACAAGCTAAACTGTCAGGACTGAATCCTTCTAACTAGACCAGACTAGACAAGCTGTCAGCACTCAAGAGCTTTGCTGCACAATACCTGTAAGGGCTCATTACCTCGAACACATACAAAGAAATTAATCATATCCTTACCATACCGATTCGGTCCACTATCAAGCTATTCCATCTATCTGATTTCCTTTGTGATTCATCATCCACTTGACATTCCTTCTTGCTGTAGCACCATAATGCCTCAACCCAGGCTTACCACACGAGACCCAAGCACGAGACCACACTGTCTAAGACCCATAAGCCACTGAATACTCGCTCAAATGTTCCCAGAAACACCACATTCCCAAAATAATCTACTATGAAGAACTTCCTGTGAATCTAAATCTGTTACCTTTATTTTCCTGATACTGATGCATAGAATCCCATAATTAACATAAAATATCACAAGTCTTGATCCTTTTCTAATGGAAACACAGCCTCTAGCCACATACACCACCTTAAGACACCTGATTATTACATGCAAAATCTTGAACACAATAAAACCATTCTCGAGAGTCATTCACTCTTATACAACTGTAAATTACCTGACTTAACTGACAGAACCACTCGTGCCTTATTAGCACTCTGACACCGCAGGATACGACCTCATCTAAATACAAGCAAGAATCTTCCTTCTCTATACATAGAGCACTCTTTACCAACAACAACTCAAGACATCCTATTATTTTCACACATCTACGAAGCATCATATAACCTTTATCAAAATTTTCCTTCACACGTGCCATCCTCGGCTCAATTTCTGCAGCCAGAACTGATCCGCCAGCATACCTCAAAATGGAACCAACATAGCTCATAACTGTGCAATCAGCTAATCAACAGCAACCTCCCCAACTTGGCTCGAATCCATATATCAAGACACACTCAATAGCCCATAATACCTTTACTCTACTGATGCTACGATATCATAGTGATATTAAACTCAAATCATGTACAAGTTTGTGAAAACACAGATCATCTAGTACTGCAATCCTCTGCAAACCTCGTATTCATCCCCACATCAGCTGAGTCCACTCTCTTAAGCGACCCAAATTTTTAAATTAAAACACGTACCTTTCAATTACACATGGGAACTCCTAACATACACACGAGGGATCATACCACTTAAGAACACTCCGCAGGAGATAACCCACCTGTTTCGCCTCAATTAACATTTCTGCATACCTTCCACCGTCATACATATTACACAGTCATTTAGTCTTCCTGGGTCTGAACTCATACCGCCACATGAAATGCACTACACTCCCCAACTAGGAGACACAAAAATATTCTTCATGCACCCATAACTCGGGCTACACCTCAAATCACAATAGAAATCGAACACTTAACAGTTCATCTATTATCCAGCATACTTCTTCGTCACTACCAAGTACTATAGATATATCTCGCTGTACTAACATACTCATTACATGAATACCAAACCGCCATTCCGGCTAATAGGGACAATACCGAACATATAAGTTCAAAACACTTGCTCACACAATCAGCACCTCGGTGCTCAAACCATGGCAAAGATCCAGCCTCAAGTCCTCCAGACTGGCCCAACATCAAACTCACAGGGATTACATCTCGCCCCTTGATCAGGGAATCACAAGCCATCAAGGCACATCTGACACTGAGCGCTCACGTGCGCATACAGATGTGTGGAAGGAATTTCAAGAGTTATATCTCAAGCTAAATCAAGTACGCACGATAAGAATTCCAAGAAAGTGAAGTTTTCCTAAAGGTTCTGCAGCCTCTCGAGGATAAATACAGACGTCTCCGTACCGATCCGCAAGACTCTACTAAACCTGCTCATGAGTCGTGAGACCTAGTAACCTAGACTCTGATACCAACTTGTTAGGACCCAATTTCCAAACTCGGTCGTGATGGCGCCTCTCGTGAAGACAAGGCCAGCCAACAAACCCAAATCATCTCTTTAACAATTATTAAACATAAATGAATAGATAAATACAGATCAATGACAATAATAACCAGTGTTTACAATCCAACACAACCCGACCGGGGTGTCACAAGTCACGAGCACCTAAAGAAGACTGAACACAACTATTGGGCCAATAATAATATACAAAATAAAATTTGGAATCAAAGGACGAAGTCCGGTGCCACGAACGCTGGCGGTCACCTTGCTCAGTTATAATAGAAAAATCCTCAATCAGCTCAAACCCGCTACTGGGTAACAAATACCTGCAACTGCACGCGAGGTACAGAGAGTAAAGTGAGTAGTCCAACTCAGTGAGTAATAAAGGTAAATAATAACTGAGCAGCAAGAAACCACGTAAAGCAAGTCATCATGCTATATGGTACAGTGACCCTTTGAGAAAATAGTGAAACCGTGAAAACTTTGGAAATATTGTGGCTCAGTTTAAAACCTCTTTTCAAAAATATCCTTTTTCCAACAGTTAAGCAAATGAATGCGAAACAGATAGTGCAAGACAGCACATAAATTAGCCCCTCGAGCACAACACTCCATTAACAAATAATATCAGGATGTCAGGTAAGTTGTGCAAGAGGTACCATGGAAGCCAATGAAATGCAAGTGCTGAAATGTCATGACAAATAATACAAAATAGGAACAAATGCATGAGTGCAATGCAATGCATATGACGGTACACTCCGTTACCCGCTGCGGCATGCAACCCAATCCATTTAACGTCGACGGCGCTCACTGGGGGTGTGTACAGACTCCGGAGGGGCTCTTACAGCCCAAACGCAATGTCAAGCCATCTCGTGGCATCAGTTAATTCCTGGTCAGTCATTATTACCTGACCGGTCAGTCATTGTTACCTGACCAATTTACATCATACAATGTCATTGTTACCACTGCTTCAAGTCACATCATACAGTGTCATTATTACTACTGTTTCACGTTACAACATACGGTGTCATTTTTACCACTGTTTCAAGTTATATCATACAGTGTCATTGTTACCACTATTTCAAAATCACTGCTGCGACGCACAACCTGATTCATGCTCAGTCCAGAAATCAACATAAGTCCCCTGGGAATTTGTAAAACGGTAGTTCTTAGCCCGAAATATCATTTGAGTTTTCAAAACTTAGAAGTATGGCTGAGTTTACAAAATAGTATTTAAAACCTTGGATTGAAACCAAATGATAGGCAAGATATGATAAATCAGTAACATCAATCCCTGAAGGATTTACATAGTTGGCACGAAGCCCAAACATGGAAATCAACCCAAATTATGATGATAACAAGTAGTTTCAGTCAAATACGCGGTAAAATCAACAACCGGGATGGACCAAGTCACAATCCCCAACGGTGCTCTACCCCACGCTCATATCCGGCATGCAAGTCACCTCAATATAGCACTATGCTGTGCAAATCCGTGGTTTCAAACCCTCAGGGTATCATTTAAAAGTATTACTCACCTCGAACCGGTAAAATCTCTAGCTCGCGACACCTTTGCCCCTCAAATAGGCCTCCACACGCATCGTATCTAACCAAAATCAGAGCGAATATATCACAATATACTAAGGGAACAATACCTAATCGAAAACAATCAAGAAATAGCAAAATCTCGAAACTAGCAAAACCCGAGCCCCGGGTCCGCTTCTCAAAAAATTAGAAAACTCACATTACCGGATTCCTCGTCTCGTCACGAGTCCATACATACCAAGAACTCCCAAATCCGAGCTCAAATGACCTACCATATCCCACTTTGAAATATAAAAAACTCAAGCCCTAGCTTTACCCCTTTTTAATGAATTTTAACCAATTTCCATGTTAAATCTATCATAATCTAGAGTATTTAAGCCAAGGAACTTACCTCTAATCATTCCTCCTTGAATCCCTCTTCAAAATTGCCTCAAAGCTTTCAAAGCTCGCTAAAAAATGGTGGAAAATACATAACCCTTGCGGATGAAATATAATATAAAACCAATCTGCCAACAACGACTTTCGCTTCTGCGGTCCCGCTTCCGCTTATGCGGCCAAATTCCCACTTATGCGGATTTCCATTAAAAATCTAACTTCCACTTATGCGGCTCCACATTCGCTTCTGCGGATCAACCAAACCGCTTCCGCGACAAAATGTTCGCTCCTGCGGACCCGCCTTTGCGAACCATGCTTCGCTTCTGCGGATCCACTCCACCAGGCCAAGAACCGCTTTTGCAATCCTCCACCCACTTCTGCGAAACCGATTCTGTGGTCCATTTTCGCAAAAGCGTAAATACCAGAAGACAGAAAAACTGAACCTGCAACACACTTCAAATCCCTTGTTTAACCACTCGAATTCACCCCGAGACCCCCGGGACCTCAACCAAAAACACCAATGTATCCCATAACATCATTCAAACTTGTTCCAATCATCAAAACACATCAAACAACACTAAAATCATTAAATTACACCGGATTCAAGCCTAAGTTTCTTCAAAACTTCCGAAACACGCATTCGATAAAAAACTCAACCAAATGATGTCCGAAAGGCTTGAAATTTTGCACACACATCACAAATCACATATCGAAGTTACAGCAACTCTCAGAATTCCATTCCAACCCTCGAATCAAAATCTCACCTATCAACCGAAATTCGCCAAAATACTAACTTCGCTAATTCAAGCCTAGTTCTACACCGGACCTCCAAAATCAATTCCGATTGCGTTCCTAAGTCACAAATCACCTCCCGAAGCTAACCAAATCACCGAAAATTACATCTGAGTCCTCTAACTCATAAGTCAATGTCCGGTTGACTTTTCCAACTTAAGCCTTCCTTAAAGAGACTAAGTGCCTCATTTCTTATCAAAATCAATCCAAATCAACTCTCATACACCACATACCGATAATGAAATATTAAGAAGAAATAAATGGGAAAAACGGAGCAGTAACACATGAGACGACGGGTCGGGTCGTCACAATAACCCAAGGAGCTTTTTCTTTCCAAATCCCGGCCAAAAATCGAGGATCTCCCTAGCATAACCCAAGGAGCTTTTTCTTTCCAAATCCCGACCAAAAAACTGAGGATCTCCCCAGCATAACCCAAGGAGCTTTTTCTTTCCAAATCTCAGCCAAAAAACCGAGGATCTCCCTGGCATAACCCAAGGAGCTTTTTCTTTTCAAATCCCGGCCAAAAAACTAAGGATCTCCCTGGCATAACCCAAGAAGCTTTTTCTTTTCAAATCCCGACCAAAAAACCGAGGATCTCCCTGACATAACCCAAGGAGTTTTTTCTTTCCAAATCCCGGCAAAACCCGAGGTTCTTTCTTCTTTCCGTTCTGGCATAACCCGAGACCCTTTTTTTTTCCGGCATAAACCGGTCATCTTCCAGCATAACCTGGATTCATTCGCAAGGATACACAATCCTAATTGTATTACTTAGATATGTGTCACAACTAACTCACGAAATTTTCCTAGTACAACTGGGGCAGAAAATTCCGTTCGTTTGTTTTGGTATCTTAAGCAGGTCGACCTCAAAACAGAAGGTGCGATATGACCAATGGAATGAGTCTCAATCTAGAATCAAGAAAAAAAGAAAAGAACAAAAAATAAATGAATTCAAATGTGAGGCAAACAAGGATGCGGATTGCTCAAAATCTAATAGAAGTCACAAGCTCCGCTGATCCTGATTTGACCCAATGCTCCAGAAAGAAGTAAACACCTACAGCTTGCGAGCATCAAGATTCAGATCGGAGACCACAGCAAAATCAGCTAAGACTCAAGATCAAGTTTCAAGAGAATTATAGATAGAAATCTTGTAACTCATAGTTGATAGGCATAGCTAGCTTAGGTTTGATTTTCCTTTTGGTATAATAAGGAGGTCAGCAAGCAGTAGCAGCAGCAACAGTAGTGAAATCGTAGCTTCTGGTAGTCCCAACTACCGAACTTTCCAGAACTACACTGACCTGATTCCTTTATAGCCAAGGATATGTAGTCAACCTTTGAAGCAGGGTTCGGTCAGACGGTTTTTCAAAATGCTTCTCATGGAGTGCTGAGCAGGCAAAAATCCTTCATGGTGCTCATTTATCTTTGCCTGAAAACCCTTCGTGTCTTCGAGCAAAGAGGGGCAGCTGTGAGCACGTGATTTTTTTCACGCTTAAATTAATCCGATAAAATTCCTTAGAATTAGGATTTTTCTTTATTATTTGAATTTTTAGGAATTAAATTACATGATTCTATGTCTTGTTTGCATTTTTGTGTGCATTTTACTTGATATAATTCCAAAAATATAAAATAGTATGCATTTTAATATTACAAAAATAAGGAAAATAACAAAAAATGGTTCTTTGCATTTTCACTTTCAATTTTTAGAATTTGTCTTAAGTTTTCCTTTAAATTAGAAATTAGTTAATTTTGGAATTTTAATTAGTCAATTTGGGTCTTTTATTTTTTATCTTACATTTAATAAAATCAGAAAATTTAAAAATAATATATATAATAAGTAAATAAAACTAGAATACAAAAGAAAAGAAGGAAAAACAAACAAATGAGATACAGAGGGTCAAATAGGTTGGCCATGTTTGGGCTATTTTCATGAAAACTCCCAGCCCAAAACCCCCAAAATCGGACCAACAGACCAGGCCCAATCCCAAAAATATCTGGTCCAATCTTTAGCCCCTAGGATCCCTCAAAACGACGTAGTATCAGGCCAATACTACGTCGTTTTGATATCTTTAAGTCAAGAATCAATCCTGACCGTCCCTTTTCCATCATCCAAGGGCCCATAGTCCTCCTAGGTTTTAAATAAAAATGTCTAAAACCTAAATAAACCTAAGAAACATTTCTCCCCCTCCTCGTACAAGCCTAGCCCCTGTAACACCACCGTCCTCCGCCGTTTGCCGTCCGCCGCCGGTCGGAAATTGCCGCGGTCGGCGTCCCGCATCCAATGATGCCCAAAATTACTCCATCGCTTCTCCTTGCTCCCCTCTTCCCAAATCCACCCTCAGTTTGCTTCAAATCCCAACCAAACGCCCTAAATCTACCAAACCCTAGGCGCCGCCACCACCAAACCACTCTAGATTTACATCACAAAACCTCCATCATCTCCTCATACCAAATCCCTAGTTATATTCTTTCAAATCCCCTTCCAACTGTTCGAATTTTGAACCAAAGAATCAGGCCTTAATGTCACAAAACCAAGTTCAACAGGCTTGTGAGGATTTTAGACTGTAATAGAACTTAGTCTTGTGTTTTCACTTGAAAACACAAGGTTAAGGTCTAATCCGGTCAGAAATCAAGGATTTCTTCATCATCTTTCCATGCCGCTTAAGGTATTTCCTATTATCCCCTCTTTATTTTTCTTTCACCCGTATTCTTTTATCATTTGCTTCATCTTTATTTTCTTTTTCCAGTAGGTAATTTGGAATTAATTTTGTCCTGATTTTTGTTTGTTTTTAGGATTTTATTCCCGGTTGATTTAGTCTAGTATTCCTGCCTGCATTTTCAATTCTTAGATTTTTAGTTTTGATTCCTTATTCTTTTCTGTTAACTCTATGAAATTTCATTTGTTATTAATTTCTCTTTGTTTTTGGCCTGAGTGATAATAGAGATGATTGTGTGCTAGTTCGTGTTTAATTGTTTAGTTTAATGTTTTGATTGTTAATTTTGTTTGATTGATGGTTTGGTAAAGAATGAACTAGGATTAATTTGTAGTTTTATTTAGTTTTGATAATTCAATTCCATAGTTTTGAACCTGGTTGCATATAGCTGAATAACCTAGTCCTGGATTAACTATAGTTAAATGTAACTAAGGTAAAAGGGGCTGGGGGTTATAGTTTCATACTAAGGTTAGTAGTTTTAGGGTTATTCAGGGGCAGTTTGGGCACCTAAAATGGGTAGTTTGGCATAGGTGGTAATTTTAGAATTCAAGTGAGGGTAGTATAGGCATTCCTTAGGTAGGAAAACAAAGCTAGAACACCCTAGGTCCTTCTAGAAAGGGGTCTTAGTGTAAGTTTCTGCATTGTTAATGCATTAACTTGAGCAACAAGCCACAATTTTAGGGATTAATGTACAATTTTTGAAAATAAAAAGGGGAGAAAATAAGTGAAAACCTCTAGAACATTTCTGCCCCTTCCTTGCCTATAAAAAGCAGGCCTAGTGCCTTGATTTAGAAGTTTTTTGAACTTCTGAAAATTCCCTAAAAAGCATCCATCTTCTAATCCCCCAAAAAAACCATCTTTGCAAAGCTGATCTTCTAAATTTGAATTTCAAATCCAAAGGAATTCAAATCTGAATTTCAGATCTTAATTCCCTTCCAAAAAACCAAAAACAAACAAAAAAATACAGTAGAAAACTCTCAAAAACACTGTTACATTGCACTCCCTAGGTTAATTCTGAATTTTCAACATTGATTCCATCTTTTAGCTTGATTTTTTTAGTTGCTGAAGCTTCAGAAGTCTTCTGAGTTAAATTTCAAGTTGTTTTGAGTGTATTCAAGCTGTTTGGGTGTTATATTGGTTGAAATTGGTTCTGATTTGGTGTGATATCATTTTCCTGGGTTTTAACTACGTCCAAATTGATTCCTGCTACTGTGAACTGCTGCCTGATCCTGTTGTCTGCTATCTACTGCTGCTGATTTTCTTCCTTTTATCTATTTCCTTATATTCCAGGTACACACTCGCATTAGCTTTGATGTAGCTTTGACTTGAAAGATGAAATAAAAAGTATTCATGTCTTGGCCTCCATCTTTGTGTTCCTTTGGCCTCCCATGTACTTGTAGTTAAAATAGGTACTAGTTGATGTGAATTTGCTTAATATAGCTTAGCTTCGATTTATGTTAGCTTAGACAGTGGACTGTGTAATTAAGACTGTTTTGAGACTCATAATGGACTGTTGGATTGTTAAACTCTTGGTCATTCAATAGCCTTGTAATTTCATTTTGTGACTAGTTTAATCAATAGCCTTAGCTATAGAATTGAACTGATTCTAGACCTGCACTTGTAGTTAATCATCAGACATTTGGGTTATGGACTGTTTTTCAAATCATTTGTAGTTAATCACCAGAAACCATTTTGTGATTCTTGACCGTTTTCAAGACTGTTTTAAACATTTTTTTTGAATTAATTGTAAGCAGGAATCCGTTATAATGGCCATGAATCAAATAATGAATCTATGGTTCACCAAAGCTCCAAATGCAAATTTTGGCCTTATCAATGTCTGCAACCAGCATGTACACTAGACATTAGTAAAACTCAATATTGTAGTTAATTTTAATGGCCAATTGAGCATATGGAATTTCAGTATGTAACTGAGCAGGCATGACTAGTTTCGAAACCGGTAAATCCACACTTATACACTATTTTGGAGCAAACTTTACAGTCCAGTTTAATTAATGATCACTCTATTTTAATTGTCGTTCCCTACCTCTGTCATATTGATTTGTTGTCACGACCCGAATTTCCCACCAACGGGAGTCGTGATGGCACCTACTAACGGAGTTAGGCTAGCCAAACTTTAAACATTCTCTGATAAATCTCAACAATATGAATATACATAAAATAATTAAATAAGAGCGGAAGACTTTAAGTTTAAATAAAATGAAATCAAAATGCGGAAGTTTAAAACATATCTCTACCCAAAATCTGGTGTCACTAGCTCACGGACTGCTATAGAATACTAAAAACAAGTCTGAAATGATATTACATACTGTTTGTCTTGAAACAAAGAAAACAAACTTAACATAGAATGGACTTCGGCCTGCGAACGCTAGCTAGGCTACCTTGTGAGTCCCTGGACTGAAGACAGCTCCCGGGCAATCCTACTGCTGCTGTCCAAAAGCTGCTCCTAGATCTATGCAAAATATGCACAGAGTGTAGCATCATCACAATCGACCCCATGTACTGGTAAGTGCCTGGCCTAACCCCGGCGAAGTAGTGACGAGGCTAGAAAGGACTACCAAATCAACCTGCGTAGTTCTATATATATATATGTGTGCAATAGAAGGAAATGATACCAAAACTAAACAGTTAAAAGGAAAGGGGAAACATGCTACGGGGGAGTACAATCCGAATATAAAAGTTGTCAACTTAAATAAGGAACAGGGCACAACAATAATTAACGGAGACAAGAAATCCAACAGTTGCACGGCATCAACCTTCGTGCTTTTACTCTCGTCCTCACCCAAAGCAATCAACAAAATGCATGGCATCACCCTTTGTGCTTTCCTCACATAACTCTCATTTCATGGCACGGAATGACCCTTCGTGCATAATAGATTCAACAATAGCACGGAATGTCCCTTCGTACGAATATAATCAAACAATGGCACGGAATGACCCTTCGTTCATAATATAATCAAACAATGGCACAGAATGACCCTTCGTGCATAATCACTCTTCCTCACCCAAACAATAATCACAACCAAATGGGCGAGGGAAATAAATAATAACAAGAAATGTCCCGGCAAGGGAAGAACACAATTAAACATCCAAATCCCGGCAAGGGAGATAATCACATCTCTTTCCAATTCTTTCATTTCTTACTCAACAGTATTTTATCGTTTGAGCCAACGCTTCAAATAAAATTCAAAATTCATAAATAATCCTCAAACTTCTAACATTATGTAGAAAATTATTAATTAGCTTGGAAGAGTCCAAAATATATCAAGAACAACTAATAACAGAGTCCCACGGTCATGCTCGACACCGGTGTATAGATACCGGTCACCATACCTATACACCGTACTCGATCATTTAGCGAATAACAATAAATAATACTCTAATCCTATTCCCTCAAGCCAAAGTTAGATCAAACACTTACCTCGAATGCTCCAAACTCAATTCAATCCTGNCCTTGATTTTTAAGTGGAAAACATGTTAAATGATGTTAATGATTGAAAGAAACAAGTAAAAATCGACTTACAACTATTTGGAATGAAACTCGCTCTTGAAAAATCGCCTAAGGGTTTTATGTTTGGAAGGATGGTGAAAAATGAGTTAAAATTCGACCAAGTATGGAATTGCAGAGCCTCTATTGCGAACCCCGACCAAATATGGGAATTGCGAAGTCGAGTTCGCATTTGCGAACTCTGAAGGATACTGGGAGGTTCGCATTTACGAAATATTGGTCGCATTTGCGAAGGTTCACATCCGCATTTGCGGACAGTCATTCGCATTTGAGAAGACTGGGTTCATACGCGGGCATCGCATTTGCGATAATTTTCTTCGCGTTTGCGAAGATCGCTGCCCAGGTGAAAGATCGCATTTGCGATGTGAAGCTCACAATTGCGAGTTCGCATTTGCGAATACTGGCTTCGCAAATGTGAAGCCTGCAGAACTGAATGATACCAGATTTTTACAAATGAGAAAATGCAATCCGATGCCTATCCAAAACTCTCCCGAGCCCTCGGGGCTCCAAACCAAATATGCACACAACTTGAAAAATATCCTACGAACTTACTCGTGCGATCAAATCGTCAAAATTACATCATTTACACAGAATCGAGCCTCAAAACACATGATTTTCATTTCAAACTTCTTAACTTTCAAACTTGGAACTCATAGTCCGAAACACGTCAAACGACGTCCGATTTCGACCAAACTTCACAGAAAGCGCTTAAACAATATATAAGACTTGTTCCGGGCGTCGGTACCAAAATACGAGCCCGATACCATAGTCTTTTAATAAATTTTCATTTCCATTTTCCTTAATAATTTCAGAAAAACAATTTAATAGAAAAATTCTTTTATTCGGGTTCTAGACCTCGGATTTCGACTCCGGGCACATGCCCGAGTCCTATATTTTTCTACGGACCCTCCAGGACAGTCAAATCACGGATCCGGGTCCGTTTACCAAAAATATTGACCGAAGTCAACTTTAACTATATTAATATCAAAATTCTTCAAATGTTTCTCAGATTTCACATATTTCAACATAAAAGCTTTCCGGCTGCGCATGCAAATTAAGGCAACTACAAGTGAGGTTTTCAAGGCCTCGAAAGCGCGGAAAAAGGGAGAAATACGGTGATGACCCTTTGGGTCGTCACATTCTCCACCTCTAAAATAACCGTTCGTCCTCGAATGCACAAAAGAAAGAAGTACCTAGTCAGGAAATAGATGAGGGTAACGGCTCCGCATATCAGACTCGGACTCCCAGGTCGATGTCTC
>MU708977.1:110547-155206 GCA_026770625.1 Nicotiana glauca | reverse complement strand
CTTGACCTTATGAAAGGCCTCCTGGACTAAATCTGTACCCAATAACCGTGCCTCTCCCGGCTCAAACCATCCGACTGGGGACCGACATCGCCTACCATACAACGCCTCATAAGGAGCCATCTGAATGCTGGACTGGTAGTTGTTGTTGTTGGCGAACTATGCTAAAGGAAAAAACTAGTCCCAAGAGCCTTCGAAATCAATGACACAGGCTCGGAGCATATCCTCCAATATCTGAATGGTCCTCTCGGACTGACCGTCCGTCTGAGGATGGAATACTGTGCTCAACTGAACCTGGGTGCCTAACTCCTGCTGAACTGCTCTCCAAAAGCGTGAGGTAAACTGCGTACCCCGGTCCGAAATGATAGATACCGGCACCCCATGAAGGTGAACAATCTCCCGGATGTAGATCTCAGCTAATCTCTCCGATGAATAGGTGGTGGCAACACGAATGAAATGTGCTGACTTGGTCAGCCTATCAACGATGACCCAAATAGCATCGAACTTCTTTCGAGTCACCGGAAGCCCAGTAACGAAGTCCATGGTAATCTTCTCCCACTTCCACTCGGGAAGCTCAATCCTCTGAAACAAACCACCAGGCCTCTGATGCTCATACTTGACCTGCTGACAATTCAAACACCGAGCCACATATGCAACAATGTCTTTCTTCATCCAGCGTCACCAATAGTGCTGCCGCAAGTCCTGATACATCTTCGCGGCGCCCGAGTGAATAGAATATCGCGAACCATGGGCCTCCGCTAGGATCAACTCTCGAATCCCATCAACATTGGGCACACAAACTCGCCCCTGCAATCTCAAAATACCATCATCATCTAAAGCCACCTTCGTGGCACACTGCACCGTGTCTCTCAGGACACACAAATGGGGATCATCAAACTGCCGATCACGGATACGCTCCAATAATGAAGAACGAGCGACCGTGCAAGCTAACACTCTGCTAGGCTCAGAAATGTCCAACCTCACCAGCCGATTGGCCAAAGCCTAAATATCCAAAGCAAGCGGTCTCTGGCTGACCGAAACATAAGCAAGACTACCCATGCTGGCGGACTTCCTACTCAATGCATCGACCACCACATTGGCTCTCCCCGGGTGGTACAAAATAGTGACATCATAATCCTTTAACAACTCCAACCACCTCCTTTGCCTCAAATTCAACTCCTTTTGCTTGAACAAGTACTGAAGGCTCTTGTGATCCGTGTACACCTCACACATCACACCATACAGATAATGCCTCCAAATCTTTAAAGCATGAACAATGGCCGCCAACTCTAAATCATGGACTAAATAGTTCTTCTCGTGGACCTTCAATTTCCTCGAAGCATAAGCTATGACTCTGCCATCCTACATCAATACTGCACCAAGCCCAATACGGGAAGTATCACAATAAACTGTATAAGGCCCTGAACCTGTGGACAAAACCAATATCGGTGCCGTAGTTAGAGCTGTCTTGAGCTTCTGAAAGCTCTCCTCGCACTCGTCTGACCACCTGAACTGGGCACCCTTCTGGGTCAATCTAGTCATCAGGACCGCTATAGATGAAAACCCCTCCACGAACCGACGATAATAACTNGCATATAACTGACTATCCTTCAGAGTCTGAAGAACCACTCTGAGGTGCTGCTCGTGCTCCTCCTGACTGCGGGAGTGCACGAGAATATCATCAACGAAGACTATCACGAACAAGTCTAGATAAGGCCTGAACACTCGGTTCATCAACTCCATAAATGCTGCTGGGGCGTTGGTCAACCCAAATGACATGACCAAAAACTCATAATGCCTATACCGAGTGTGAAATGCTGTCTTATGGACATTAGACACCCTAATCCTCAGCTGATGGTAGCCAGATCTCAAGTCTATCTTTGAAAACACCTTCGCAACCTGAAGCTGGTCAAACAAATCATCAATCCTCGGAAGTGGATACTTGTTTTTTATCGTCACCTTGTTCAATTGCTGGTAATCAATGCAGATCCTCATTGACCCATCCTTTTTCTTCACAAATAGCACCGGCGCACCCCAAGGAGAAACACTTGGCCGGATAAAACCCTTCTCTAGCAAGTCTTGCAACTGGTCCTTTAACTCCTTTAATTCTGGCGGGGCCATACGATACAGCGGAATAGAAATGGGCTGCGTGCTTGGGGCCAGATCAATACAGAAATCAATATTCCTGTCAGGCGGCATACCCGGCACGTCTGAAGGAAAAACCTCTAGGAACTCCCGAACAATAGGAACAGAGTCATTAGAAGGAACCTCTGTGCTGGAATCGCGAACATATGCCAAATAAACTAAACACCCCTTCTCGACCATGCGTCGAGCCTTAACATATGAAATAACACTGCGGGTGGCATGACCTGGGGTCCCTCTCCACTCTAATCAGGGCAAATCTAGCAAGGCCAAAGTCACGGTCTTAGCGTGAAAATCCAAGATAGCATGATGCAGGGACAACCAATCCATCCCCAATATAATATCAAAATCCACCATGTCTAAAAGCAATAAATCAACTCGGGTCTCAAAACCCTCAAATACTACTACACAGGAACGATGAACTCGATCGACTACTATAGAATCACCCACTGGTGTAGATACATATACAGGGATACCCAAGGCATCACTAGGCATAGCTAAGTAAGGTGCAAAATAAGATGACACATATGAATACGTAGACCCAGGGTCAAATAGCACTGAAGCATCCCTATCATAGACCAAAATAGTACCTATAATAACAACATCGGAAGACTCAGCCTCTGGCTTGGCTGGCAAAGCATAACATCGGGGCTGGGCCCCACCTTCCTGAACCATGTCCCTAGGACGATCGGCTACTGGCTGACCTTTACCTCTGCCGGTTCGAGCTCCACCCCTACGGTCTCTACCTCCACCTCTATGATCCCTACCCCCGCCTCTAGCTGGCTGGGTAGGCTGTGGATCACCTGCTGCCTGAATCATTGGGCGAGGACCCTGCTGCTGAGAGCTACTCGAGGCTCGAGGGCAAAACCTGACAATATGACTGGGGTCACCACAACCATAACAAGACCTCGGTTGCTATGACTGCTGGCCCTGTCGACCTGAATGTCCTCCCCTGAAGCTCTGAAGCGGGGGTGCACTGATAGGCTGCTGATCTGAATAGCACTGCTAAGAACCACCGCTGCCTGGAGTACCATGAGAAACCTGGAGAGCTGACGGAAAGAGCCTCGATGAATGACCTCTACCATAAGAATCCCTACCTCCAGACGAGGTACCACTGAACCTACCAGATTAAAGAGGCCTCTTATCCGACATCTGACCACCTCCTCATGAGAGGGCCATCTCAACTCTACGGGCCGCATTGGCCGCCTCCTGAAAGGAAATATCACTACCAACTCCCATAGCCATCTGGAGACAAATCGACTGAATTAGTCCATCAATAAATCTCCGGATCCTCTCTCACTCGGTGGGGAGTATCAAAATAGCATGGCGTGCCAAGTCAACAAATCGAGTCTAATATTGTGTAACTGTCATGGAGCCCTACTGGAGGCGCTCAAACTGCCTGCGAAGTGCCTCCCGCTGAGTGACTGGGAGAAACTTCTCCAAAAATAACTCCGCGAACTGATCCCATGTCAAAGCTGGAGACCCTGCTGGTCTAGATAGGCAAAAATCCCTCTACCAAGTCTTGGCGGATCTTGCAAGTCGGTAGGTGGCAAAATTGACTCCATTGGTCTCCACTATACCCATGGTCCTAAGGATCTCATGACATCTGAATAAGAAATCCTGTGGATCCTCTGATGAAGCGCCACTGAAAGTGGTGGTGAAGAGCTTAGAGAACCAATCAAGTCTCCACAAAGCATCCGATGACATAGTCGCTCCATCACCGGCCTGAGCTGTAATACCTGCTTGAGCTGCCACAGCTGGCTGAACCACTAGGACATGAGCCTGGGGAGCTACTTGCTCCGGAGTACGTGTAGCAGGAGTCTGAACCCCTCATCCAGCCTGAGAAGTGGCTGGTGCTACTACAGCAAACCCGCTCTAGTGACACACTCCATAAAGCCTGCCAATCTGACTAGAGCATCCTGAAGATCTGGGGTGACCATGACCCCTCCTGGGACCTAAGCTGGGCCCACTGGAGCTGTTGGGGCTGGAACCTCCTCATCATCGTCAATATGAGGCTCCACCTCTGGAACTGCTACCCGGGGCTGAGCTCTGCCCCTTCCTCGGCCTCTGGCACGGCCTCGGCCTTTGCCCCTCGTAGGAGCTGCTGCTGGGGGCTCGGGCTGCTGCGCGTAGAAGAGGAAGCACGTGTTCTCGCCATCTGCGAAAGAACAGAGTAGAAAGACAATCAATATTTGAGAAACAGAATCGCACGACAAGAAAGAACAAAACTGAAAATTTTCCTAACTCCGTAGCCTCTGGGGGATAAACACAGACGTCTCCGTACCGATCCCTTAGACTCTACCAAGTTTGTCTGTGAGTAAGCGAGACCTATGCAACCTAGAGCTCTGATACCAACTTGTCACGACCCGAATTTCCCACCATCGGGAGTAGTGATGGTGCCTACTAACGGAGCTAGGCCAGCCAAACTTTAAACATTCTCTGATAAATCTCAACAATATGAATATACGGAAAACAATTAAATAAGAGGAGAAGACTTTAAGTTTAAATAAAATGAAATCAAAATGCGGAAGTTTAAAACATATCTCTACCCAAAATCTGGTGTCACTAGCTCACGAACTGCTATAGAGTACTAAAAACAAGTTTGAAATGATATTACATACTGTTTGTCTCGAAAAAAAGAAAACAAACTAAACATAGAAGGGACTTCGGCCTGCGAATGCTAGCTAGGCTACCTCGTTAGTCCCTGGACTGAAGACAGCTTCCGGGCAATCCTACTGCTGCTGTCCAAAAGCTGCTCCTAGATCTGTGCAAAAAGATGCACAGAGTGTAGCATCAGCACAACCGACCCCATGTGCTGGTAAGTGCCTGGCCTGACCCCGACGAAGTAGTGACGAGGCTAGACAGGACTACCAAATCAACCTGTGCAGTTCTATATATATATGTGCAATAAAAGGAAAGGATACCAAAACTAAACAGTTAAAAGGAAAGGGGAAACATGCTATGGGGGAGTACAATCCGAATATAAAAGTCATAAACTTAAATAAGGAACAGGGCACAACAATAATTAACGGAGACAAGAAATCCAACAGTTGCACGACATCAACCTTCGTGCTTTTACTCTCGTCCTCACCCAAAGCAATCAACAAAATGCACGACATCATCCTTCGTGCTTTCCTCACATAACTCTCATTTCATGGCACGGAATGACCCTTCGTGCATAATAGATTCAACAATAGCACGGAATGTCCCTTCGTGCGAATATAATCAAACAATGGCATGGAATGACCCTTCGTGCATAATATAATCAAACAATGGCAGGAAATGACCCTTCGTGCATAATCACTCTTCCTCACCCAAACAGCAATCACAACCAAACGGGCGAGGGAAATAAATAATAACAAGAAATGTCCCGGCAAGGGAAGAACACAATTAAACATCCAAATCCCGGCAAGGGAGCAATATCAACAACTTCACATCCCGGCAAGGGAGATAATCACATCTCTTTCCAATTCTTTCATTTCTTACTCAACAGTATTTTATCGTTTGAGCCAATGCTCCAAAAAAAATTCATAATTCATAAATAATCCTCAAACTTCTCACATTATGTAGAAAATCATTAATTAGCTTGGAAGAGTCCCAAATATATCAAGAACAACTAATAACAAAGCCCCACGGTCATGCTAGACACCAGTGTATAGATACCTGTCACCATACCTATACACCATACTCGATCATTTAGCAAATAACAATCAATAATACTCTAATCCTATTCCCTCAAGCCAAAGTTAGATCAAACACTTACCTCGAATGCTCCAAACTCAACTCAATCCTCTAGAATAGCTTTACCCCTCGAATTCACCACAAAACCGCTCGAATCTAGTCACAAATTACTTGAATGTATCAACAAATGCTAATTGAATCAACTTGAATGCATAAAAATGAATTTCCCAAAGTTTTACTCAAAAATTCCCAAAACGCCCCCGGGCCCACGTGGTCAAAACCCGAGGTTCGAACCAAAACCCGGTTACCCATTCCCCCACGAGTTCTATGATTTATTTTGAAATCGGACCTCAAATTGAGGTCCAAATCCCCAATTTTAAGAAAACCTAGGTTCTACCCAAAATCTCAATTTTCACCCATGAAAACCTTGATTTTTAAGTGGAAAACATGTTAAATGATGTTATTGATTGAAAGAAACAAGTAAAAATTGACTTACAACTAATTTGGAATGAAACTCGCTCTTGAAAAATCGCCCAAGGGTTTTATGTTTGGAAGGATGGTGAAAAATGACTTAAAATTCGACCAAGTATGGAATTGCAGAGCCTCTATTGCGAACCCCGACCAAATATGGGAATTGCGAAGTCGAGTTCGCATTTGCGAACTCTGAAGGATATTGGGAGGTTCACATTTGCAAAATATTGGTCGCATTTGCGAAGGTTCACATCCGCATTTGCGGACAGTCATTTGCGTTTGCGAAGACTGGGTTCGTAGGCGAGCATCACATTTGCGATAATTTTCTTCGCATTTGCGAAGATCACTGCCCAGGTGAAAGATCGCGTTTGCGATGAGAAGCTCGCAATTGCGAGTTCGTATTTGCAAATACTGGCTTCGCAAATGTGAAGCCTGCAGAACTGAATGATACCAGATTTTTACAAATGAGAAAATGCAATCCGATGCCTATCCCAAACTCTCCCGAGTCCTCGGGGCTCCAAACCAAATATGCAGACAACCTAAAATACATCCTACGGACTTACTCGTGCGATCAAATCGCCAAAATAACATCATTTACATAGAATCGAGCCTCAAAACACATGATTTTCATTTCAAACTTCTTAAACTTTCAAACTTGGAACTCATAGTCCGAAACACGTCAAACGACGTCCAATTTCGACCAAACTTCACAGAAAGCGCTTAAACAATATATAAGACTTGTTCCGGGCGTCGAAACCAAAGTACGAGCCCGATACCATAGACTTTTAATAAATTTTTATTTCCATTTTTCTTAATAATTTTAGAAAAAAAATTTAAAAGAAAAATTCTTTTACATGGGTTCTAGACCTCGGATTTTGACTCCAGGCACATGCCTGAGTCCCATAGTTTTCTACGAACCCTCTGGGACCGTCAAATCACGGATCCGGATCCGTTTACCAAAAATATTGACCGAAGTCAACTTTAATTATATTAATATCAAAATTCTTCAAATTTTTCATAGATTTTACATATTTTAACATAAAAGCTTTCCGACTGCGTGCCCGGACTGCGCACGCAATTCGAGGCAACTACAAGTGACGTTTTCAATGCCTCGGAAGCACGGCAAAAGGTAGAAATACGGTGATGACCCTTTGAGTTGTCACATTTGTAGTTCGTTCATGCCACAAAAAATAGATGCTGCTGATATATGAGGTGGTACCCCAGTGGTACTGCTTCATGCCCATTAACGTGAAGACTAAAATCATACCTGAAGCCCATTGACCGGCCAGATTCATATATCAAAACTGGGCCAAACCTTTAAGGCCCAAAAAATTGCTAGAAGTTAAAAACTATTTAAAAAAAATTATATTAGGAATATGGGAGTTAATTCACAATATGAATTTGAGTTTTCGAGTTAGGTAGCGGGTTCAAATTAAGAGGGTCCTCCATTTTGTTTGAATTCAGACTTGAACTCGAGGCCCGAATTTATAAATGTGAATTAATTAGGCCCTTTTAGAGACAAAAAATAAATAGAAAATCGTAGTTTGCTTTAGGTTGACCTTTAAATAATAAAGTGAGATGAGCCTCGCCAAACAAAATGCATAAGTTGCGGGGCCCTCATTAAATGCTTAATTAAAATACTTAAAATTTGGGGCGTGCCGTTTAGCGAATTTCACGGCCCTCCGCAAATATAATAACCCGTTAGTCACTTTAGGCGTGCTTTTTAACAAATTTACCTTCTTAAATACGGGTGTGCCTTTCATACAACCCAAATCCAAGTCCAAAAATGTTGAATAAGAATGTGTCGAGGAGGATGCATTTCATGTGACGTGATCCAAAAATACGTTTTTAAACGACGTTCACTTTCTTAAAAATTAACTAAAAGCGGTATATAATCTTAAAATTGCACTATAGGTTGGAACATGTATAAAAAAATCAGATTTTAGCCATTTATAATAATTTAAGCGACCGTGCTAGAACCACGAGATTCGAGGGTACCTAACACCCTCCCCGGGTCAACATAATTCCTTATTCAGAATTTCTGGTTCGCGGACTCCAATTGGGAAGTCGAAATTTTTTCCTTGATTTGGGATTTAAGTTAAACCGGTGACTTGGGACACCAAAAGCCAATCCTATCCCAAGTGGAGACTCTAAAATAAATAAATATTCCCATTTCGAATAATATCACTTCAATTGAAAAAACTTCCGTATACATTTATCCTTCGGGGTAGGTGTATAAAAAGGAGGTGTGATAGGTGCCATCAGGACATGTTCACGGAGGGTGAACTGGGGTCGTGACATTGAGGAATGCTCCAATTTCTACAAGCAAGATGAGGAAGCTGAAACAGATTAAGAAGAAGAACCCAAAGGTAGACGTACTCAAACTAGTTTCCGAGTAAGATAAGAAACTATTCTTTGAATGGTTTGATAAGAAGGAGAAGTTTTCCAAAAACGTCTTGACTGGCAGTTATGGTTGGAGGTTTTTTGAGCAGTTGTGCGGTGCTAACCCGTCAGTTTTAATCTTTTTAAGTCCCTTAGCAGCTATGTGTATTTTTTTTAGTAGCTCCATATTTAATGTATAGTTTTTTTTTATAATATGTATCATATGGAGGAACTTTTGGCATAGATGCGTGTACAAAATATAAGACATCCACGCCTTTATGACCATAGCCATGTTGTTATAGATATTGCATTATGAAATAACATGTACACTGCATGGGATAAGATCAAGGAGGCTACCAGTAAAGAGGGAAAGGATTTGGACTTTTGTGAGTCAGTTGATGTTTGCCAAGACTTGTGCCTTACACACCTGATGCTATATCCTCAAGGAATTATGCCAAAACCTAGAGCTGTAGAGTTGTAAAAGGCTAAGGTATTGTACTCTATATGGCAAATTGATAACATGTATTTTGTACTCGTTGTTTTCCACTTGGTAGATGGTTTGATTCAAATTTACGATAGCAATGTCAGTTTAGATGATGATGGTAAACTAGAAGAACTGGTATAACCCTTCGCACTCATGATGCCTAGTATTTTGATGAAAACTTGCAAGTTTATAGACTTAAGCCAAGATGTGCTTACAAAAAATATGGTCCTGAAAGCGTACTATGGATATGCCATCCATTCAGCAAAGGTAAATTAAGTGTGTCATCCATGATGTTTTGCTTTTTCTTCTGGTTTCTTTAATAATTAATTGTTTGTCTTTAATTATTGTAGTAAAAGAAGTGGAGCCTATGCAGTGAAGGTCATTGACTTACTCCTAACTGATATGCCCTGGTTCAGCTTAATGACAAACGAATGGAGTTGTTTAGGAAATAAATTTAGTGGATATCTTCAGGGTATGGATGTATCATTCTTAGTTTTATTAGTGTAATTTATGTTTGTGTTGGTCATGGGACAAAATCATTTTGTGTGAACTTGTAGTAATTTTTGATATTTGCATCTAATGAAACTACCTTTTGAATATTAACTATTGATGCTCTAATTTTTGTTTCCTTAGAACTTCCTTTTTGTATTACAACAGGCAGTTAGAGGTTGCGAATAGATAATGTATCTAGTAATAAACTAGCTACTTGGTTTCATAATAGACATTGGATCCATCAATAAATTAGCTACCTGGTTGCGTAGTAGACTAGAAGCCACGTATAATAACTTCATCAAATATAACATTGCATCAGGCAGCTAGAGGTTGTGTAATAAACAATGTGCCTAGTAATAAACTAGCTACTTGGTTGCATAATAGACTCGAAGTCGCATATAATAACTTCATCAAATAACATTGCATCAGGCAGCTAAAGGTTGTGTAATATACAATGTGCCTAGTAATAAATTAGCTACTTGGCTGCACAATAGACTCGAAGTCACATATAATAACTTCCTCAAGTATAATGTTGCATCAGGCAACTAGAGGTTGTGTATCACGACCCTAATTTCCCTTACAAGCATGTCGTGATGGAACATAGTCTTTACGACTAGGTAAGCCTAACAAATAACAACTGAATAGATATAATATAACAAGTTACTAAAAACGACTGATTAATAGATAAAACCTCCTAAAAATAGAATCTCACAAATACACACATCAAAACCGGTGAACTGAGTCATAAGCTCTATAGAATGCAACTGGAGTACTACTACATCATTATCCGAAAGGAAATACAATAGTAATGAAAATAAGGGAAGGTGACTCCGAGGCCTGCGGAAGTCGAGCATGTATACCTTGAAGTCTCCGGTAAAAGAAGCTAGAAGGAAATCTCTATCGACCGGCACGAGCGGATGTACCTGGATCTGAACAAAAAGATGTGCAGAAGCATAATATGAGTACACCACAACGGTACCCAGTAAGTATCAAGCCTAACCTAAGTAGAGTAATGAAGAGGCTAGGTCAAGATACCTACTAGGTTATGGAATACACATTATAAAAATGTAATACGGATAAGTAACGAAAAGTGAAGAATAACTGATACAGAACAAGATAATAGAAAGAACTAGTTGCAGAAGTTAACAATAGAAATAACATAAAAGAAGCAATTAAAGTGCTACAATTGATCATGTACGGACTACAACTACTAGAATAATAAAGAATGAAGCAACAAGAAATATTCCTTCCACAATACTTTGCAACATGAAACAAACAACAATAAACACAATGAGGTACCGTCTCGTGTATAATGAAATCAAATCGAGGTACCACCTCGTATAATGAAGAATCACAACTGAGGTACAACCTCGTATTCACATTTTTCAATTTCAATCACAATCTTTCTTTATACCGCCGCGTGAGCCTTACATTTGAAAATAGCTTTTGGAAACATTTTTTCGAAATAGCTACACGTATTTTAGCCCACTTATGGCGTCGCATGGCTTCACGTAGTTCCTCTACAAGCAATCACGCATATAAGTCCCACCTTATACCGCCGCATACACATCAACCCAAGCCTTATACCGCCGCATGCGCATTAATATCATATCATAATAAAAACTCACACTACAAGTGCCCACATATCACAACTTGCCAGTAATACCAATATCAATATTTCCACAACAATAGCCCATGGCTCCACCACAACATCTACAAGAATATCAACAAACATAATGGATAGAAAATGCTCAATAAGATAGTTGTTTCAATAATAACCAATATCGTCTCAACGTATTAATGACTTTCACAACTTCAACACCAAATAACTCAATAATGAAAAAATAATATATAAACACGATATTAGATAAGACTAACTCACAATAAAGAAAATAATATTCAATAATGAGTCTCAAATAATGGAAGTCAATGAGTAAAGGGTAACACGATCAATTAATTCAAAGAATGATAATTAACAATAAAGAGATATATGTAACAATAAAGGGGACAACAAGTTCAACTAAAGCATGGGAGCAATTTAGCAAGTAGGATGTAGAACAAATACTAAACAAGTCAACTAAGGTATTTAAGGATAGTCTAACACAATTAATGGTAATTTAACTATGAGAATTTAGAACATAATATGGCATTTCAATTAAAGCATGGAAATAGTATATGTAGCCTAAACTAGTCAAATACTACATACAACCTGTGTACCCACTCGTCACCTTGTGTACACGGATTTCACTTAGCAGAATTGAATAAAACAATACCAATCCTAAGGGGCAGTTATCCCACACGAAGTTAGACAAGTTACCTCAACTAGGCCCATCAACAATCGAAAATAGCTTTTCCCTTAAGATTGGCCTCCACACAACTCAAATCTAACCAAAATCAACTCAATATCATCAAACAATGCTAGGGAATTCAATTGCAATGGATAAAGTTAAAGATTTTTATACTTTTCCCGAAAGGTCAACAAAAGTCAACCCCGGGCTCATGCAGTCAAAACTCGAGTCCAATGGTAGATTCCCGTTTACCCATGACCCCACGAGTTCATATATGTAATAGTTTCAAAATTCGAGTCCAAATCGACTCTCAAAACGCAATTTCTTATTTTTCAAAAACTTAGCAAACTTTCACCAATTTCTACTTTGATTCATATGATTTTGATGTTAAAATCTAAGATATGTTGATGGAATATGATCAGAAATAGATTAGAATCACTTACCCCAAGATTTGTAGGTGAAAATATCCTTTCCAAATCACCTTCTACCGAGCCTAGGGTTTAAAAATTAGAGAATGAACTCAAAACTTCCATCTCCTGGCTATTTGATCAGTTGCATATGTCACAATTGCGACATGGGTTCGCAATTGCGAATAAAGCCTCGCAATTGCAGCACTGATGGCTTAGGGAAACTCTTCACAAATGCAAAGATAGGATCACATTTGCAATCCCTGTTGCCCTCGAAATTGCGACAAGATCATCGCAATTACAAACCTAGCCCATCCCTGAAGACCGTTGCAAATGAGAACACTGGGTTCGCAATTGCAAACCCAGTAGACTTGGCCTACCTTTGCAATTGTGATCAAGAATCTTGCAAATGCGAGATCTGAGGGCCTATGCGGAAAAACTAGCAATTCAATTCTAAAAACACTCCGCTAAGCATCCGAAACTCATCCAAGCCCTCGAGGCTCCAAACCAGATATCCAAACCAGTCTAAAAATATCATACGAACTCACTCGCACGATCAAAACTAAAAAATAACATCTAAAGTTATGAATTGAACTCTAAAATGCATGATTTTCAAAGAGATTTTCAAGAACTTCATAAATTTCAACAAAGCGTCTGGATCTTATCAAATCAACTCTGAATGACGCCAGATTTTGCAAACAAGTTCTAAATGTCATAATGGACCTATTCCAAGTCCCATGATCAAATTTTGAGCTCAATAGCTAAAAGTCAACCAAACTTTTCAACTTAAAATTGTTAATTTTTGGCAAATCAACACAAAACCCTACGAACTTCCAAAATCAATTCCGAGCATACGCTCGAGTCTGAAATCCCGATACGAAGCTATCAGAATCATAAAAAATACAGTTTCGGGGTCGTCTTCACAAAAGTCAAAGTTTGGTCAACATTTTAAAATTTAAACTTTTAAGTCTAGAATCAAGTTTCCAAATCAACTTGAAAGCTTCCCAGAATGAAATTAATCAACCCTGCGAGTCATAAAGATATAAACACACAAGTGTGAAGCAATAAAAGGGGTAACGAGGAGAAATTACAAAAAATAACCGATCGGGTTGTTATATTCTTCCTCTCTTAAAAAAATATTCGTCCTTGAACATCCATAAGGACGTACGTAAACTGGTGAATAGATGAGGTGTCATGCCCCGAACCATGGCATGGGCGTAACATGACACTTGGTGCCTGACTGCATGTGATGTGAGCGAACCAACTGGCTGGCTGAATCAACATGTGATATCATAACATACTGAATACAGAAGATATACTAACACATGCTGATATACTAAAAGTCTAAATAACATAAATCAAATGTGGAAACACTAATATAGCCCTGAAACATATATGTAGCAACAATGCTTAACCTTAAATGCCTGTGACTAAGTATAACTGTTACTCTAGTCTATGAAGCCTCTAATGAAGTACTAAAAATACAGACTATCTGAAAATACTGAAGACTGTAAGGTAATGATAATACCCAGAAAGAACTGGGGATAACCAAATAGCTGGTACGAGAATCCTAGCACTCTGAATCATCAACCTTTAAATAATTACCTGTATCGTGCGATGCAGGACCCGGGCAAATGGGACGTCAGTATAATTGAATTGCATTGGTATGTAACGTAACTGAAGAAAGTATTAAAAATGCTGAAACTAAGATGATAACTGAGAATTGAGAATTGATAACCGAAATGATAACTACTGAAATTGAAATTCAAACTGAAATTACTGATAACTGATAACTGAACAGGTAGCTGATAGCTGAAATAATAACTGATAACTGAAATGATAAAGGAAGTAAGGATATGAACCACCTATTTATATGAATAAATAAACAGCGACCTCAGGCCCAATATATATGTGCACAAACTATAGCCTCGGGCCCAAGTATAAGTATACATAACTGCGGCCTCATGCTCAAAATTGCATAAAACTTATACTGCGGCTTCAGGACAAAAGATTCATAAAGCATAAAATGCGGCCTCAAGCCCAAATATAGGTGTTCAACATTCAGGGATTTAAAACCAGGAACTGAGAATCATACTGCAATACATGATAGTGAAATACTAAATCACACCGAGTTACATGATACTGGAATACTGGATCACATTGAGTTACATGATATGGGAATGCTAGATCATACCTAGTTATATAATACTGGATAGGACTAGATTGAGATGTGTATTCTTGAACTGATCATGAACACTAGAACTTCAATTGCTTATGGCATACTGGGTAATCTATACTAAGACTCAGGGGCATCAAACCCAAGTCTATATTGAATACGCAGTGAGCTCACAATGTTCAGAATGAAAGTCATGAAAGAGTTATGAAGCTAGAGAGTATAAGTTCTGCAACTATTCAAGGAACTAGGCTTAACTATATTTCTAAGGCAATTAGTAATGTCGTAAAAGAAACATAGTGTAGGGAGAATCATTAACATTACCAAACACAGAGAGAGCCTTACATACCTTAACTTCCTACTCTTGAGCGTAATACAACATTCGCCAACCTTTTCAACTTTAATCTATATCAATACAAGTCAAAGGGATTCCATATTAGCAGTAAGACTCGTGTTTTGGTCCCTTAGGCATTTATCAAACACTTGGTGGCATAAAGCTTCATAGCCCTTATTAATGATATTTATACACCCAATAAGCCATTCTCTTGCTCCTATATAAATTCTAGAATCTTAAATGGTTATAATCAACATAATTCTTTATCACACATAAGGTAAACAACTCCCTTAACCAATAATCAACAATCAACACCCCAAACCTATAACAGTTCATGCTTTTTTTTTTATCAAACCCATCAAATCATATCTCATGAAATAGAGTCTATAATCATTAATCCAATGCTAGAATCAGTTCTTTTCTCAACAATGATGTCCCAATAGAATATCTAATGATATGGAGGGTTTACCCATGTTAATAAGATGTTGAGAAATTGAAATTAACTTAGAATCACCATTAAAACTTACCTTGGGTGGTGGAGGGACCCTTAAGGAGTTAGGTTTTTTAGAGCTCCCCTTTCTAGAGCAAGTTTTTATGTTTTGGGGCTATGGGGGATGAAGTAGGGCTTTAAAATGACCCCCAAGTGTGGCCCTGTGCACCTGAGGCCTAACTGCACACCTGACCATGCAAAATGGCAGTAACACTGCCACAGGTGCGCGGCCGCGCTTGGGCCACACAATAGGTATTTATATTGCGCAATGTTCTGTAAAACATACATAACATTTTGCACAAAGATCCGTTCAGGCTCCATAATATATCGTTGGAAATATATTTCAAATGCCTACAACTTCTATCTTTTGAGGTTTCCCAAGTTCCTTACATAGTTTCACTAACTGCTGTTGGAAGACGGACCTTTTGTAAACTTAGTCGATTTTGTCGAATCTTATGCACCTTACTCTCCATCTTGATTTCGAAACAACTATTTTTACCAATAATCATCCCTCTAGGACTTCATATGTCTAAGAATCAAATTAATACCCATTTAAAATATCCATACCTTGTCCAAATGTACAGGGTGTTACATTACCTGACCCTTGGGATCATTCGTCCTCGAATGATTGTCCTGACTGTAACTTCTGCTAACTCTGGACCTTAAATGGGTCTGGTGGAAACATGAACTTTCATTAACTCTTGCATACTAAACTAAATGAATACATGATTACTAAACTGTTGAGATACTGAGCTGAATGACAACTGCATTGACTGAATATTCGTATGCCATGGATATGTGAATACTGAACTAACATGGATATATGAATATTGAACTGGCATGAATAATTGAGTATTGTACTAATATCAATATCTGAGTACTAAACTTATATCAATATTTGAGTACTAAGTTGACCTGAATATCTGAGTATTGAACTAGCATGAATATCTGAGTACTGAACTAACATGAGTATTTGAGTACTAGAAACTTGAATGTTACAACATGACATGTGAAATACTAGATGTACCACCACTAATTCTTGTGGAAACTCCAACTCATAAGCTAATTGAGTGATCCTTTGCAAGATTCTATATGGCCCAATATAGTAGGGACTATGATTTCCCTTCTTCCCAAATCTCATAATGCCTTTCATAGGCAAAACTTTCAGAAACACCCAATCATCAACTTGAAACTCTAGGTCACTATGCCACACATTCGAATAGGATTTTTGGAGGCTCTGAGCCATCTTCAAATGATCTTGAATCAACTTAACTTTCTCTATAGTCTGATAGACCATATTCGATCCCAACAGCTCCTCTTCACCAACTTTGAACCGATGAATTGTCGATCTACACCCTCGCCCATACAAAGTCTCGTGCAGTGCCACATTGATATTAGAATGGTAGGTGTTATCATTAGAAAACTCAATGAGAGATATGTGATCATCCCAACTGCTTTTAAAAATCAAGGATATCCTCAAATGTTTGAATAATGTGCTCTACCTGTTCATCTTTCTAAGGATGGAAAACTTGTTGCTAATCCTTTATGAAATGACTTCTGAAAGTTCATTGTAAACTGAACACCATATTTTGAAATGACGGACCACAGAGTCCCATGCAATCAGACAATTTCCTGAATGTATAACTTGGTATAATCTTCTGCTGAATCTGTAGTCTTCACTGGCAAGAAATGTGCTGACTTGGTAAGTCACCCAATCAAATGATGCTTTTAATATGAGAAAGATAATCCTATTATAAATTCCATATTTACCATCTCCACTCAAAAGTATGCGTAAACTATGGTAAAAGATTAGGCTTTCTGTTGCCCGACTTTCATCTGCTGTTACTTCGGACACTTGGCCACAAAGTCTGCGGCGTTCTTTTTCATGTCGTTCAACCAATAAATCTCCTTGGTCATGATGCATATTTAGGGAACCTAGATGGAAAGAATACCTGGAATTATGGGCTTCTAACATAATCTTCCCTCTTTAAGTTCATCTATGTCTAGAACACACAATCTGTCTTGGTACCTCAAAGTACCATCATCACCCCCTTATTCAAAAGACACCATCTTATACTTATGAATCTCCTCTTTCAATTTCAACACATAGGGATCGTCAAATTGTTTCTCATCCATTCTAGACAACAACTCCGTCATTTTCGAAGTCCAAAGTCAAACTCCTATCTTGGCTGGTGAACTTCTTTCACCAGAGTTCTTTATCGACCATTCTACCTCAATCATGGGTTATACTTCCCATACTTTATCTTCTTAAGTACTTCCTGAAAACACTTATAGTATTATTGTGGACTAAGTTTCTGACACGTATTCTAAATTTTAGAGTCCCGTGCAATGGAACTACTCTCATAACACATAAATAGGCATGATTTTATAGCTTTTCTGTGATCACGTTATCATCAATAATTAAGCTCAGTGATCATTATACTCACTTGTGTTTCTTACACATGCTAGACATAATCCCTGTGGTAATTATACAATTTCCCTCATTACCGAACTGATTTTGTTTTTCATATCCCATGCTAACTATTTGAGTTTCAAATCTCCATCTGGACTTACTGATGGTTTTCACATCACCCCTTAGACCAAAGATCTTATACTTGCGGATCCTTCCTTTTTTTTGTTGGGATCAAAATAACTTCCTTATTTTCTGAAATTTTTTGCACTCTACGTCAATGATGACTCATCTTCCAACTTACTTATGAGAAATCTTTTTTTTTACTAGGAAAAACTAAATTATTCACATAACGGAAATCTATTGCATACACAACTATCATACATAATTTTAATCATTTAAATCTGCTTAAACTATCAATCTTGGAGAAACCACATTACAATAATACCTAAATGCTATTCTTCTATAGTGTGTGCTCTCACTACTATCTGATTTTTTTCCCACTGCCACTGTACTTCGGGTTTAACTTAAACTCTTTGGGTTCTAACATGCGTTCGGTATTTCAAATTGTCATCCACTCACTATAGTTAACCTGGCTATGTGGATCAAATTTTACTCCTACTAGCTCTACTGAAATTGCTAATTTGTTGTATCTACTCAAAACTTACTCACTATCCTTTTACTAACACCTACTAGCATTATATTTTCTTCTCCTGCTTTGTATAACTAAAGTGAAATAGAAGATTATTCCTAAAATCCCTCACCATCCGACCCTATTCTATAGTCGCATACTATCCTTTTTTTCTTCTAAACTATATGCATGGATCACACTTAGGGAATTCATCTATATTAAACAAAATTGGAATATCTAACCCCAAACTTTCTATACAATACAAAATTTTATCATACTATAAACATCCAGGGTAATCATTTAATCACATAACCAAAGGGGGAACTACCATATATTTTATCTTACATCAATAGCTGCTTCTTATAGCTACTTACTAACCTGGTACTTCTAGTTTTGATTTGAATAGATATGAACAACTTAAAATCGTTCCTTGAAATTAACTATTGGCTGCTCTTGGTTCTCATTTCATACATCATATATTCTAGTCATTTGCATGAGTTGTATGAAATCACATCTTTGGTAATAACAAACGTTCTGACTCCTAGGTATTTCACCCTTAGGCCCTTTTCTGTCCAAAACTATAGTGACGAATATTAGGGTTTGACATCTGAACTATCATCATCCAGCTTGTGGCTCCATTTCCAAGAATTAAATGAAGTTGTTCTAGGAGGTAAAACACATATGAATACACTAACATGCACAAACTTATCTTTCAAAGTATACCATCATCTGAGAAATCACTTCCTGCGCCCTCCGGTGAGTCTTGGTCTTAATCCAGACCTAAAATATACAAAGGTTTCGCTATAATCATTGTTACTTATATTTTCTTTAAGAACACATATACATCACTGTATGCTCACTAGTCACCAAAAATTTTGATACACTGAAAATTGGATATTTGGTAAACATATAAATGAATATTGGGGTACTGAATAACCACAAACTTGCTAACTAAAAGACTGTATAACTGTTAATTGAGGTAAATTGATAACCATAAGAAATGATAATTGCTTTTGTACTTTCTGATAAGGTTATGCTCTAATATGTACTATTATCCATTGCATCCCACTTTTAACATCCTCTCAAGTCTCATATTTACCAACCGGTACTCTATAATTATACTCCAATGGGAAATTATTCTCTCTAGGACCTTAGGTTTCTCCTACGCGTTGCTTGGGCATCCAGTATATTTGGAATTCGATAGAAATAGAAGGTTAACTATTGCTCTAAGCTTTATGGAACGATCTAGAGTAGAATGAAATGAGACACTCCTGGATGTCTTGGTAGTTAACCGTTTATATGAGTGGCTGGCTCACACATATAATGGAAACTCCACTGGACATGACTTTATAGACTCCCTAAAACTCTTCTACCTCATACTCTGATACCAAGCTTTGTCATGTCCCGAACTATATCCTGAGCGTAACATGGCACTCGGTGCCTGACTACATGTGACTGAGCAAACCAACGGGATGGCTGAATCAACATGTGATATCATAACATACTGAATGCGGAAGATAAACTAACACATGCTAATATACTAAAAGTCTAAATGATATAAATCAAATGCGAAAACACTAATATAGGTCTGAAACATATATGTAGCAACATTACGTAACCTTAAATGCCTGTGACTCTATCTAACTGTTACTCTAGTCTATAAAGCCTCTAATAAAGTACTAAAAACATTGACTGTCTGAAAATACTGAAAACTATAAGGTAATGATAATGCCCCGAAAGAATTGGGGATCACCAAATAGCTGGTACGAGAATCCTAGCGCTCTGAATCATCAACCTATAAATCATTACCTGTATCGTGAGATGCACAACCCAGGCAAACGGGATGTCAGTACATTTGAATTGCATTGGTATGTAAAGCAACTGAAAGAAAGAATTAAAATGCTGAAACAAAGATTATAACTGAGAATTAATAACTGAAATGATAACTATTGAAACTGAAACTGAAATGATAATTGATAATTGATAACTGAATTGGTAACTGATAACTGAACTGATAACTGGTAACTGAAATGATAACTGATAATTGAAATGATAAAGGAAGTAAGGATATGAATACTCCCTATTCTGAATGATGAACCACCTATTTATTCAAATAAATAAACTGCGACCTTAGGCCTAATATATATGTGCACAAACTGCGGCCTCGGGCCCAAGTATACATATACATAACTGCGGCCTCAGGCCCAAATATGCATAAAACATAAACTGCGGCCTCAGGCCCAAAGATGCATAAAGCATATACTGCGTCCTCAGGCCCAAATACAAGTGTTCAACATTCATGGATTTAAAATCAAGAACTGAGAATCATACTGCAATACATAATAGTGAAATACTGAATCACACTGGGTTACATGATACTAGAATACTGGATCACACTGAGTTACATGATACTGGAATACTAGATCATACCGAGTTACATAATACTGGAATATTGAATAGGACTAGATTGATAAGTGTATTCTTGAACTGATCATGAACACTGAAACTTCAATTGTTTATAGCATACTGAGTACTCTATACTAAGACTCGAGGGTATCAAACCCAAGTCTATATTGAATACGCACTGAGCTCACAATGTTTAGAATGGAAGTCATGAATGAGTTATGAAGCTAGAGAATAGAAGTTCTGAAACTATTTAAGGAACTAGGCTTAACTATATTTCTGAGGCAATTAGTAACGTCGTAAAAGAAACGTAGTGTAGGGAGAATCATTAATATTCCCAAATATAGAGAGTTAGCCTCAAATACCTTAACTTCCTGCTCTTGAGCGTAATACAACATTCGCCAACCCTTTCAACTTTAATCTATATCAATACAAGTCAAAGGGATTCCATAGTATCAATAATACTCATGTTTTGGTCCCTTAGGCATTTTATCAAACACTTGGTGGCTTAAATATTCATAGCCCTTATTAATGGTATTTCTACACCCAATAAGCCATTCTCTTGCTCCTATATAAATTTTAAAATCTCAAATGGTTATAATCAACATCATTGTTTATCACCCATAAGGTAAACAACACCCTTAACCAATAATCAATAATAAACATCCAAACCTATAACCGTTAATGCTTTTTTTTAATCAAACCCATCAAATCATATCTCATTAGATAGAGTCTATAATCATTAATCCAATGCTAGAATCAATTAGAGGGTGAAAACATTACCTTTTTGAAGTTCAATCCCCTTGAATTCGAGTTCTAGGGTTCCTTTTCTCAACACTAATGTCCCAATCGAATATCGAATGATATGGAGGGTTTACCCATGTTAATAAGATATTGGAAAATGGAAATTAACTTTTAGTTACCATTAGAACTTACCTTGGATGGTGGAGGGACCCTTAAGGAGTTAGGTTTTTCAGAGTTCCCCTTTCTAAATCAAGTCTCTATGTTTAGGGGCTGTGAGGGACTAAGTAGGGCTTTAAAATGACCCCCCAAGTGTGACCCCATGCACCTGTAGGCCTGACTGTGCGTCTAACCTTGCAAAATGGTAGTAACACTGCCATAGGTGCGCAACCGCGCTTGGGGCGCGCATATTGCACATTGTTTTGTAAAATGCACATACCTTTTCGCATAGAGATTCGTTCAGGCTCCATAATATATCGTTGTAAAGCTATTTCAATGGCCTACAACTTTAAGCTTTTGAGGTTTCCCAAGTTCCTTACATAGTTTGACTAACTACTGCTGGAAAATGAACTTTTTGAAAACTTAGTCAATTTTGTCGAATTTTATGCACCTCACTCTCAATCTTGATTTCGAAACAATTATTTTTACCAGTAATCATCCCTCTAGGACTTCATATGTCTAAAATTTCACATTAATACTCATTTAACATATCAACACCTAGTTCAAATGTATGGGGTGTTACATGAGGATAACGACTCCACATGTCGTGTTCGGTCTCCCAGGTCGCCTCCTCGACCGGATGACCCCTCCATTGAACCTTCATTGAAGCAATATCCTTTGATCTCAAATTCCGGACCTACAGGTCCAAGATCGTCACAGGCTCCTCAATGTAAGTCAAATCATCGTCCAACTGGATTGTGCTGAAGTTTAGAACATGAGCCGGATCACCATAATACTTTCGAAGCATAGAGACATGGAACACCGTGTTATATCCCGCATTTTTACACATTAAAGTTTTATGTGGCCAACTCATCACCTTAATGGCCCCACACCCACTAAGGTAAAAGACATCTAAAAAATCCAAAGAAAGAGATATCAATTCTTCATAACAAGATATAGTGCTTCTGTAAATTCTTAAAAGTGATGAAACGTGATTTTTTGCTTCAACAAGAATTTATCCGAAGTTATACTAGGAGGCTTCTTAGAATGGGATTTTGCAATTCTTATAGAGAACAGTACAATCTTCTCAAGAATATCACACGGATTTTTTCCTACTTCGATCTTCCGTTACATATTTTATCGCAATCAACGTGTATTGGAGAGATTGTCAAGAGAATCAGTTCAGGTATGTTAAGGCTATCCCTTCTTTCTTTTGGCATGATCTATACGACATAAACAAAATGAGCAAATGCACAGGTTTCATAAATGACTCTATTCATAGAAGTACTAGAGATGCTTATGTTCTTGATTCCCATATGTTGTATTATTCTATCATCTGTTCATGGGTCTCAGAAAATACGTAAGTTGATAATGGGATGACTTCAGAGGCTTGATGGTGTTATGAATACACATACCCATGCATGGTATGAAATTTATACGCATATGCATGATATTATAATGTTAAATAATTCACGAAGATATTTAGATATATATATTGAGTCTTTTACTCCATGTTTCTCTCATGTCTATTGTTTACTGATTTCCATTTCTTACATACTCGGTCCATTATTTGTACTGACATACCTTTTTCTCGGGGACGCTACGTTTCATGCCCACAGGTCCCGATAGACAGGTCGAGAGTCCTGTAAGTAGGCTATAAACTTAGCAGAAGATGTTGGTGCGCTCCATTTGCTTCGAAATTTATTGATGGAATATTATTAGAAATATGTCATGTACGTAAAAGATTGTACGGCCTTGTCGGCCTATGGTTAGTGTACGAGTGATTATTTTGGCCTTATAGGCATGTATATCTTATGTATAAGTTGGCACTACATGTTTTATTGTAGCTATCCTATGGCTACCCTTCCACCTCATTTACCTATAATAGTGTGATATGGGAGATACGTTACGTTTCCATTGGTTGGGGTTATAACAGAAGTGGTATCAGAGCAGTTTTGTCATAGGGTGTCTACAAGCCGTGTCTAGTAGAGTCTTGTTTATGGGTGTGTCATGCACCACACTTATAAGCAGGAGGCTACAAGGCATCTAGGACAGTCACTCTTTCTTCTTACTCTAGATCATTGGTAGAGCTCAGTTGTAAGAACTCAATTTCCTAAATTCTAGCTTATTCATAATATGATGATGCCTATATCCAGAAAGATAGATGGTAAGATATTGAATGTGACTATGGAAGAGTTGAGTCAAAAGAACTTGTTTTTTGTGATGCTTATGATAAGTAAATGTAAGGTCTTCAGTAGATAAGGTGTGTACTAAGACGTGTAAGCCTCTTGATAAGGAGCCTTAAGGCAAGAATATCTATCCATCTTTATGGTGAAAGATAATGAGAGATTCAGAAGATAAATACAAGTTTCAAGAAGTAAAAGAAGTAAGATGAAGAATGGTACGAGGCACCTAGTTAATGAAGGTTAACAGTATTTACAAATCAAGAAGAGGAATATAAGCCTTTTGAGTTACTTTCAACAGCAATAGAGGTATGTATAATTGGCCACACCGATCTTAGTTATGCCCAATAGGAGCTAATATATATGGTTTACGAGAAGGATGGGATGTCAAAATCCAGCTGGGGTTAGAGTAACCCAAAATGGTGGATGGATTGTTTGTATTAGTTGATGATTTCCGAAGGATATTATAAAAGTGCTAATAAATCTCCTTGTGAGACATCCAAATGGTGCACTCTAAAATAGTACAGCTAGATATGAGTACTACAATGAAAGATTAGCTGAGGAGATAAGGAAGAAGGCTTCAACCTAAGCATAGTAACTTGAAGAAGAAATTGTCTTGTGATAGCAGTCTCACTACAACATTGTATGCACTTTATAAGAAAGTGGCACCTATCATAGCCAATGAACATGAAAAAAAACAAAAGGCAATATTCAAGATCATACGGGTTGTATGGAATTCCAATATGTTTGGGCACAAAGGTAAAGCTAAGTATGCACACAACAAGGAGACAAAAAGACTAGGATAAGTATTAGCTTACGTTTAAAGAAAGCTGAGAAAGAATGAAATGAACTATTCGATTAATGATACAGAGTTCGTTATGTTATGAACACACTTAAGAGTTTGAAGTATTATCCATGCAGTATATATATTGATAATCATACAACTGTAGAAGATTCTGGTATAAGTTAAATGAAAGAATTGAGTCCAGGTCATAAACAAATGATCGAATTATTAAAAGATTGAATCATGGATATTCCATAGCGTCCTTGAAGGGCCAAAGTACTAAATAACACCACGAGCCATAGATCAGAAAATAGGTTAATCCTACATAAATATTGATCAGAGGAAAGAGGAAACTAAAGAACTACATCACCCAAGTAAATTAGAAGTTTGATTATTGGTCCCAGGAAATTATAGACATCGTGATTGAGAACATTGTAGAATCACTCTTAATATCGAGAGGTCTATTTAAAAGAGTAAAGAAGATTTTGAGATGACGGGTTGTCTCTCTTGATGTTCCAAAATCACATAAGGAAATCTGTGGTGCAAGCAAGTTGAAGAAAGGTTGCGAGTAGTATAAACGAATATGTATAGATAAGTCCTTAGGATTAAGCCCATGAAAACAAGAGAGATGAGGGTTTTCCGAAATTATAGAAAGCTCAGTATAGACTGAATGAACCAAAAAGATTCTAAGAATAATAGCATTTAAAAAAAAAGATGGAATACTGCCCTGATAGTAGAATGAGGGTGTAATTGTGATTAATGAATGATGATGTTAGGGCTTTCGATTGAGTGATCGTTTGAAGGTATCTCATGAACTGTACAGAATTAAAATACCCACGTAAGGTAAACCAAATTTGGATGCTGTAAAAAATGGTTATGGAAGTATAGTATCGTATCACCCAAGGTGGATCAAGAAAATTACTTCAAATGTTCCACCATGCAACGAGAGACCTAGTGGCAGTGTTACATAAAAAGGTCAAGTTATTAGTTGTGGATTGTAGATCAACATTGACGTAAATCAATAATGGATGGATAAAATTTACAAAGAATGAGATAAAAGTAGGCAATAATTCTTAAGATGAATGGTAATGACGGAGCATTAAAGGACTTAGATTTATACATATAGGATAAGATACGAGAGTAACCTGAAGTTTGGTAGAAGACCTCAGTAATGATAAATCAAAGTAAGAATTATGGTATAGTTTGACCTACCTGATGCAGTAACGTCATTCGGATAGATAAACGGATCTACAAAATAAGGTATAACAATATTTGTAAGTTCAACAAAGTACCGAGCAAAGAACTTCAATATAACTACAGATGTCTAGAGGGACATTTTATCAAACTCTGTATCTGTCTACAAAGTGATTCCTAGAGATTGGCTAAAAATGAGAGGAAAAAGAAGAACACATAAGCGCACTTACAAGGTCAGAGTCATATAGGCTGCATGATAGCAGGTAGCACTAATTACAGGATTGGAAGGATTTCGACCGCATGTCGTGGTGTGAGAAAGACACCTAAAGGGGGAATGCCTGGCCTTTGGATTTATTCACAAGAACACTGCTTAGATAGAAAGAAGAGTATTAAAGTATTCAGAAGAACTATAGTGTTTACCGTGAAAATGGTAACAATAATTAAATTTGTATATGAGATTCTAAAAATATGTGATCTATTCCCGAGCTAGTTTGAAAGGGTGATTAGTGCTAAATATGGAGTAAAAACAGTAAAGATCGAGCAAGCCAAAAATGATAATTGAACCAGTAAGGGATGTTCTCGGGCTTAGGACAAGCCAATAGATACCTCGGGGCCAAGCCTCGAGCCTATCGAAGATAACCAATCGAGGGTAATCGAGAAAGGGATAACAGATAAGTATGTGCGTACAAGGCTTTATACCGTCAATCTTTAACTAAATGACGAAGAATAAATGAATAACAATAAGATGCTAGGGCGACCTCGGGGTCGAAGAGCACAGTTAACTTTAGAAGAAAGAGATAGAGAGAGATATTATTGCTTATTGGAGAAGTGGAGAAAGATCAATACTTTACAAGGTGGGGTGAGTCCCCCTTATATAGGTGAGGGGACTCAATAAAATATGAATATATTATTTACAAGTGTAGAAAGATGGGACGACCTATCGCTCATCATCTCAGTAGGTTACAGAGAGACCGGCCCTGTCAGGCGTAGCCATATGCTTTAGAGTCATCTTCTCTTACCTTGACCTTGGGCCCTGCTTCCTTTGATTCGGACCTCGATGAGCCTGGATGTCGAGGAATCGATCATAGACTTCTATTCTCGGGGTCTCGAGGGAGGCTTCCCAAATTGCCTTGACAGCAAAAATCAAGTCTTCTGATTTTTACCGAGTACAGATAGTCTTCGCGTTTCCCATGATGAAGTGATGGGAAATAATTCCGACACTCGACTCCTCGAGCTCCTTTTAGCGATGCTATAATGATGATTCAAATTGGGGCGAGCTCTTCCGTAGCCGATGGCGTGTCTCACAGGTCTTTAGTCGATATCCTGTCGCTTTTGCTCCTCGAGGCAAAAGTGCTGCCATTGGTTTGTTTTTTCAAGGATGAAGTAATTACATTTATCGGTTAGTCTTTCAGGGCATCGACGACCGTGTCGTTTTTTCTCTATAAATGAAGGAGTTTAGTGGTATTGCATATTTTCATCTCAATACTTTTGTTGATACATTTTGCTTCTTCCTTCCCATTGTCTTTTTTTTGTCTTTGAGTATCATGGTTGGAACGTTCCATCTTGAAGCTGTTTGGAGGGGATCCTCTGGGCCGCGTCGAAGCCTTCTGTCGGGGTCTACTTTCGTTGAACGTAAACATGTACGTCGGTCGCTGCTGCTACCGTCAGCTCGAGATGGATTTGGATGGAGAGTTGGTTCCATCTTTGCTTAGATGATTGTTCGGATTATGCACTGCTTCTCACTCTTCTATTTGGGCCTGGTGTGGCACTTCATTCCTAGGTCTCTTCTTACCCAAAGGATGAAGTGGCACCGCCGGCTGTTGAGATGGGGGCCCGCTGGATCTTCAAACTTTGGCTTTAGGGGGCCATGTCTCTTTTCTCTGCCTCCTACGTATCCTCTTCTTTTTCTTCCCTACATCTTCCTAGATGGAGATCTCTTAGGGATTGAGCTGGGAACTTATGAGAGGTAGGGGTCGAAGCATTCACCCTCGAGGATACGTGCTCGAGTGTGGGGCGCCCGGGTATGCTGATATTGAAGATGAACTCTCGAGGGTGGGCCGGGTGCCCAGGTTTCATCACATGTACATCCTTCCGCTCCTTAAATTTAGGCGTAGGTTCTCATAAGCCCTTGTACCCTGTATGTAATGACCCTCCGGGGCTTTGTAATCAAATACTGTGACCCCTCGGGGGGTTCTTGTACTTTGTGAACTTCATGAATGAGAAATGAACTTTGTTGATCTCTGCTTTTGAATTTGCTTTATTTCCTCATGCTTTCATACTCTTCAAGGATCTTCAAATGTATTTCCTTACATTGTCGATTGCTGATATTAATCTTCGACGTGAGTGTTTGCTTTGATTTCCCATCGATTGACATGGGCCGTTTCGGTCCTACTGTTGTCTTTTGAGACAATTTTGGGTTGACCTGCCAGGTTTGGTGCATGTAAGTGTCTCCCGAGTTATTCGGAGATTGCGCGTTAAATTTTGGGTCCTCCGAGGGCACCGCTCCAGATGAAGGCCGTTCTCGGGTACCTCGAAGACCTTGTTGATCTGGGCGTAGATGGTCTTTTTGGGCCGCGTGAGATAGATCTTTGCTTCTCCTCTAGCGCTTCTGTGCTTTCATGCCATTCGGGATCTTTAAATGCCTTATATTGCTTGTGGGCTGTTGTAGTTTGTCGTGATAGCCTGTTTTGGTTGGGCAAGGCTCTTTCCTACTTTCTTTTTTGTCATTCATTTGGCTTGATGAAGGATCAACCGGATAGGCTCGAGCTGTCAGGGCCTGTTGGTTTGTTTGGAGATCTTGCATCAAATTTTGGGGCCTTTGGGAATGATACCCCGAATGAATGTCATCCTCGGACGCCACAGTGGGTCATGTTGATTTTGACGTGGACAACTCTTTAAAAGAGTGTAAGGTTGGCTCCCATTCGAGGAGTTTGCCTATGTGCGGGGCGCTTCCTCAGGGGTTCTTCGAGTTTTGGAGATCGGAGCTTCCCGGGCTTGCTTCTCCGGAGAAGGGATTATGATCCCGGACGCGCATCTCGCGTATGGCATCGGGGCCATGGAGCTCATTGTGACCCTGCTTCTTGGCGGATGGAGGTTCCAAATGTGAAACGTTGCCTGGATCTTGGAGATAATTCGAGTGGATCCTCAAGCTCGGTTGTCTGTTAGAGGATGCTTTTTGGGTTGGGTACTGACCCGTCGCTCCTTGTCGAGGCCATTGGCTCCCTGGAACTGACATTTGGTAGGTGACTTTGCCAATGTCTTTTGTATATAAGAGGTGTAGCTTTGGCCTTTTTGCAAGACTTTGATACTTTTGGGCAACTATTTTCCCGTCTCAACATAGGGTTCTCTATCTTCTAAAGCGCGGAAAGCGTCTGCGTTTCTTTGCTTTATTTTGTTAGTTCTGCTTCAGTTATGGCGACCTCTTCGGACCTGTTAAGGCCAAAGGCGGGGAATATCTTTCCCGGTGTTGGAGTGAAGTACCTGGAGATGGAGAGGCAATATTGTGGGTGGAGCGAGGGGATGACACTGTGGGTGCTTTCCCCCCGCGAAGGCATTGTGGACTCCGCTGATGGGTTTTTGAGCGTATACTTGTACACTTTCACATTTGGCCTTCTTGATAAGGTCGTGCTCTACCTTTGCTCGAAGTATCGGGTTACCTTGGCGCAAATTCATACGTTGCTTTGGCAGATGATGATATTTTTTTCTTAGAAGACCGGACTTGAGTTCACGCTTGACCATCTCATCAGGTTGTACCGGCCTTTACCCCATCGAGGACTGCTAACCTTGAGGGATCGCTCATCCACACCCTTCATTGTTGATGATGACGAAGGTAGAGATCGAGGGTGGGCCAACTGGTTTATCTGAGTCAGGATGGCTGATGTCATCCCTGAGGAGTTCCTGCCGTTCGCCGAAGGGTGGAATCACGCACGTAAGTGGGGCGCTTTGCCGTTCCTTCAATTTTCGTTCAGAGCAAAAATTGGCCAATTAATCAGTATTAATCCCTTTGTTGCAGCAACTTCGTGGGCATTGGGTCAAGTTCACGATCTGCCCGACTGGGTTTGGAGGCTGGTGACCCATTCATCTTGCAATAAATGCAGGTGGCAAGCTATGTCTCGCATTAGGTGGGGAGTGGATCATCATGGTATGTGTGTTTGTAGCTTTTCTTCTCTGCCGATATGTTCGTAAGGCGGAATTTTTCCATCTCATCTGTGCTAGACGCGTTGTTTTTGTAGATATCGGGCGGCTCCTCGAGTCGAGGCAGCGCTTCCCCGGAGAAGAGTTAGAGTCGTTGGCCTCTGAGCCGAGAGACGATAGCAGCAAGAGGGTGCGGGACCCATCATGCGAAGGAGCTTCTAGTGGCACTGGCCGAGCTCGTATTTCTAAGGACGGGGCATCACCCGAGTTGGCTGTCCCCGGGTTACCTGTTTCTTGGCAAGCGGCTCCCTCGAATGAGTATGTTGTTCCTGGAGTCGGTTCTTCCAGGGTTGCGGGAGCGGTATTATCAGGAGTGTGTTCTGATTTAGGGAAAAGTTTCCATCTTCATTTTGCGGTGAGTTCGCGCATAATTCTCCGCGTCTTTCTCCCCTAATTGAATCTTTCCTACACAGGCCTTTGATAGGCTCAAGTCCGAGTTGCTTTGTAAAAATGCCAAGTTCTAGAGGGTTCGGGATGAGGGAGAATCCCTTAGTCTTCTTTGCAAGGAGAAAGAAGTTGAGCTGCAGTATTGGCGATATAAGGCATATCGGGACTCAAATTATGAGATCTATTTTGTGGACCAGGTAACTTACCTCAGTGCGTTCTTTGCTTCCCTTTAATTTTCAAGGCTAACTTCTTCTTGCCGTGTTAGCTGCAAAAAAGTCAGAGGCCGTGGAGCACCTCAAGTGTGATGTGAACCGTGTCAGGACAGCCTGCGAGGAACTAAGGGGCCAGGCGCAAGCTCAAGCTTTGGATGAGGCGAGTGCTTTAGCCAAGATTCATGCCTTTGAGGCCCAGCACAATTTGTCCCGAAGTAACGTAAAGGTTCAAGTGGATATGATCGAGAAACTAGAGTCTGAACTCTCGAAGGTCCGGGGCGAGATAGTTGACGAGCCGAACCAAGGCGGATCAGGAGATGACGATTTGCGTAAAGGAGGCTGCTGATGCCCAATCTGAGTTGAGACAAGCCCTTGATCGTGAGAAGAGGATCGAGTAATATGTTTGCCTCCAATCTCGAAGAGAAGTGTTCGAGGAAGTTGGAGCGAGAGGCTTTACCCTCTCGGAGGAATTGGCTCAAGCAAAGGCGAACGAGTGTGATACTCGGTCACTCCTCGCGGGTGTTGCAGAGGACGATCTTGACGGGTTGTAGCCTCTTGGTACAAAATATAGCTCCTACTATTTTGTATCTTGGTCTATGGTGCGCGCAGAGCGTGCCTATAGATGGAGAGTGTTTTTGTCATATGTAATGTAAGGAGAATTTCAAAGCGTTATTCTTTTTGTACCTTTTTTCCGTCGTTGCTCTTTATCATGTAGGTTAGTTTGTGGGATCGGTCTCTGAGCCGTGCTATGGCTCGAACTCTGATTGGACTTCCAGCTTTTTCCCGTCTTCGCGGCCGGAGGGTGATGACCCTATGTGCTTTTGGACCGAAGCATTCTCGCAGGCGCGTGGCCTAGCGATTTGTCGCGACTATTGATAGCGTCATTAGGGCCGTGCTTTTAGGAGTATAGTGATTGAATTACCCTCGAGTTTAGTCTCCAAATCGTGTTGCGATTCGAGTTGTAATTGGCCTTCGATCCTTTTAGGGGGATCCAGTTGGCGATAGAGTTTTTTGTTTCTCGCCCTTTGGCGTTTGGCAATTTTCTGGGTCGAGTCTCCGAGACGCATTGCGACTTGGGCTGTAATTGACCTTTGAATCTTATTTGAGCTTTCGATTAGTGGTGATAGCCTTTCTGCTGTTTGGTCATTGAGACCTTTTAGTATGAGGCTCGGAGGCATGCTTAGTCGGCGATAATGGCACTTACGCTTTTTTGGTCGTAGAGACTTTTTGATATGAGGCCCGGAGGCTTTGCTTAGTTTAACTATTTTGGATCTGATCTCCGAATCGCGTTACGATTCAAGCTCTCTTTAATCCTCAAGTTTTCAATCTTTAATTTGATGGTCGTAGAGACCTTTTGGTGTGAAAGCCGGAAGCTTTGCTTAGCCGGTGGCAATGGCACTTATGCTATTTGATGTGAGGCCCAGACGCTTTTGTAGGCTTTGTTTTCCTCTCGTTAAGGTCTTATAGGTTATTTTTCCTGACCCGTCTTCGGTTCTAAAGGAGCCTCAATTTCAAGTCATAATCGGAGATGTTTTGAGCACCTTGAAAGGTTCATATCCCATAGATCGACACTTTTTGTAGCCGACATGGTCGGGACTCATTTTTTGCCTATTTGAGGGAAGCCTGTGTTTTAACCGGTTCTTGTCAAAGTAGATTCAGAGGATTTTTTAGCAACAGTCGGGTGTCCCCGAGTCACTTATTTGAGGTGTAGAAGCCATTCCGATCGTAGTCATGTGCATTTGGCCGGGGCCATTTTTGATTTCGAGAAGTAGTTTTAGGTATCCATACCAAGGAAATGCCCTTTAGGGATTCTTACAAATACAACGTGTAGCCTAAACTGCGATATTTCTCATGCTTGTTGATGTCTTTCAGTTTGCCATGCCTGTTGAGGTCTTACAGTTTATCATGCTTGTTGAGGTCTTACATTTTATCATGCCTGTTGAGGTCTTATAGTTTAGGGAGAATAGATCTGGTTTTGCCGAGGCTTCCCATTAGGGTCATATAATTTTGGATTTTCCAGTGTGTGGCGATTGGCGATAGTCTCCGAGTTGTCGAGTTCGCTTGAAGACAGCTTCTCGTGAGCTTGAAACTATTTTTTAGAGGCTTGGTGAGCCCGGAGTTCCGACCCTGGGGTCGTGCAAGTTGTCGAATTGCTCATGGTGAGTCTCCGAATATATCAGACCATTTTAGGCCCGAATACTGCCTTTCGCTAGTCTTGGGGCCATATCATGAGGGCTTTGTGAGCCCGGAACTTCGACCCTGGGATCGCGAGGATGCCGAATTAAATCAGTCTCCGAGCATTTCGGGATGTATTTGATGTAGAGGTTTTTTGCTTAGGATAAGTCGAAATATTTTTCTTCGAGGCGTCAGATGCTTGAAAAATACTCTTTATTGCTTGGCAAAAATATAAGTTGTAAAATACATGTTGTTCTAAGTTGTAAAATACATGTTGTTCTGTTGCCTTGAGTTTGGTCTACATGGGTGTGAATCTCCTGATCATCCGACGTGCTTGTATGGTCCCATATTTGGAAAACAGAGAGAGATTGTGGACTTGTTGGGCGCAGTCCTATTAATAAAATTGTTGGCGGAGCCCTCTTCCTGGTGTTGATACCCAAATTTTCCCCAAGTATTTTTATATCCAAAATACTTCCAAGATAGCATATTTGTGCATATATAAGCACACCCAAGAGTTTTGGCATTTTTAGTGATTTTTAAACCAATTTATTGCCTATTTTAATACAACAAAATCCAATAATTATTCCCAAAATTATCATTTTGGTGAATAACTCGTTTTATTCTCACATTTATACCAAAATATAATTAAGGCAATTTTTTTTTGCATATTTTTACGAATTTATTTGGTATTTTTAAAGCTAAATTACATATAATTGCAATTATAGTGTATTTTGTGATTAATAGCATTTTATAATTACAAAATTAGTTCCAGTATTTTTAAGTTAATATTTATGTAATATTTTTTACTCAGTATTTTATAAAAAGGGAAAATTGGCTATTTAAAATCTAGCCTCAATTTCATTTCAAATACAACCCAAAATTGCCGCCCCAATTCAAACCCAATTCCATTTGGACTCGATCCCTGATCCAATCGCCCAAACCCGCCCGTTTTCTTTTTAAAATCTGAGCCATTGATCATTTTTGATCAACGGCCCATATCTCTTCTTTCCTTTTTAATTCCAAAAGACCTCTAAACCCTACCCCATTCTCTTAGAAACGCCACCTCTAATTCCCTCTTCTCTCAAACGCTCTCGAACTCTTTCAAAACCCTAGTCGCTCTCTGTCATTTTCAACCCCAAATCCACCAGAGTTCATGGCCGCTCAAGCCATGGACGACCTATACCTGAAGGTTCGAGGCCAAACTTCGAGGGCCTTCGCTCAGACCTTCATCGATTCGAGGTCTCCGGCCATCTCCGGCGTGTCTTAGTTTCCTAAGCCTGGTTCCGACCTTATCAACTCCGAATTTGATCTTGTTTCTTCCAAGCCTTTCTCGTTCCTAGGGTTCTCAGAAAGCCTAGCCTATTCAAGGTTCTTTTTTATTTATTTGTTTAGATCTGTGCTATATGTGATGTTTTAAACGTTTTCCCCAATTTTTCGTTTTAAAATCTTTTGATTTCAAACTAGGGTTTCTGAGTTTGTTTGTTAAATATTTCATTCGATTCATTTGTTTGTCATCTGTAAGTTTGATTGGTGTTGTAAACCTGATTTTTGGAGATTTTGTTGAGTTCCTGAGTCTATCTGTTTGATTTACTTTGTTTGAACCTGTTTAGTGTTGAAAACCCTAATTTTTTTTGGGGTTTATTTGGGACTCTGAGGTTGTTTATTTGTTTCATTTGTTTATCGCCTCTAAACTCTACCGATTTCGAAAAACCCTAGTCTTTTGGGGTCTATTCGAGTTTCCGAGTTTGTTTGTGCAACTCGCCTGTTTGAAATTGCTCCTTCACTTCAGCATCTCGTTTCCTTTATGTGATTACTTTTGTTCTGAGTTCTTGATATAAGTTAAACTCGACTACTTTTTTAGAAAAAGTTTTCACTTGACTCTTTGCATGCTTCTAATCTTTCTTTCTATTACTAAGCCAATGAAACTTGACCTACGTCACTATCATGCTGTGAATGCTTGCTGTCTACTAACTCTGTGCTATTACTGTATGCTGTTTCTTCTTGCCATAGCTTGGCCTCACATGTCTATTACTTGTGCACTTCATTTATATACTGAGTCCCTTCTGTGATTGATTCTCAAACTCGTGATTGATTTTCAAAACTTTTCCTTTGTGAAATTCTGATTTTTACTCACCCGTTAAGGGGTAATTGATTCTCTCTCTTTGTTTGGCCTTACCAAATCCTTTCCATAAATAAGTACATTCCTGTACTTAGACTTAATCCCTTACTATATGATTTTACTGCTCCTTTTATGGCAACAATCATTCCACTTACAAATTGATTTTCTTTCCTTATATTAATCCTGTTAGTGTACGTTAAGCAATAATCCCGTGATTAAAGGGAAGTCTTGTGTTAATTGATTCTGACTTGTGATTGTTTCCATGTTTGTATTAAAACTTTACTTATTACCTTACTCTTCATTCGTTTTAAAAACTATAAATACCCTACCCTCTTTTCTTTAAACACACGAACAACATTTGTTCAAAATACACACTTACACTTAAAACTCTCTCTTTCTTTACTACTACTTGTGCTGTTGCTTTGTCTAGCCGGCTGAAAGCCAAGGCTTGACTGTGGACTCTTGTTTGCTCTACCTTTTCTGCACTTTGCTTCTCTACTGGTATGTTCTAGTTAATTTACAAGCCTCAACAACAATATGTTTTCTTTAATTGCTCCAGTTTGTCAGTCCTGTCTAATTCTGCTCATATTTCTGCAGTCTAGATGTGTCACTAGAATGCTATACTATGTTCTCTTTCTCTTGTAAATTAATGTTTATCTATGTGTGCACTCTGTCAGTCATTTGTTATTTACTTGCTACCTTATGAATCCCAAACCCCCGTGTCCCCTTATATGTGTTTGTGTTCCTTTGGATGGTTTGTGTCCATGCCAGCATCAACTATTGCTGTGTATGACCAAACCAAACCTGCTGGGTTATACAATAAATCCCATAATCCCTTGCCCCTTTTGAATAATTACTGATTTCGTGTAGTTTGAGTTTCACTACTATAATTGTTTTCAAAATCACCCTTACCACTTACTATTTCCAATCCAGTTTTGATAAATCTCTTTCAAACTATGTTCTGCACTTCCACTATGCTCTTAGAACTTAGGTTCTGCGCCTCTTATGTGAGCCTTGCCTTGGGACCCTTGAGCTCCCTCTGAACTTGGACACATAAGGGGTGGCCCTTCTACATTGCACAACTCAATTTTCTGATTAACATCTTGGGTGTATGCACTGCCTGGGGTTCCTGAAATCCCTTGGATCTCCGAAACACCCTAGATGAGAGAAGGCTTGGAAATCTGGATCTCGGAAGTGGCTCAATCTCATATTATTAGACATTAAGTCTGAATTAGGCTGCTCGGATGTAGCTGAGGATTCCTGATGTACTTTGTAATTCCAGTTTTATTTCTTTTGGGTTGTAATAATTTGTATAAACTCGGGGATTTAGTAAAAAAGAGAGTGAGTTTACTTTTATGCACTAAGGGTAGAAATCATGCCTATAGGGATTTATTATGATTTGTGCAACTCCACACATAGAAAACATATCTATAGAATTCGACACTTGATTTCTGCAATAAATCATATAGATATCATGCCTATAGGGGTTCACTTTTGATTTCTACAACTGCACACATAGATATCCTACCTATAGGATTAACTTCTAATCGTTCTGCAAATTCACATATAGAAATTCTGCCTATAGACTCCTGCATTTCTGCATATATAAACGTCATCAGGCAAACAGTTCGTAGGTTTAATAATAAAAGCTGCATATAGATACCATGTTCATAGGACTTCTGTTAACGTCTGAAATGGTGTCAAAACTAGTAAACATATAGAAAGCATGTCTATAACAAATCTCTAATCTGAATTGTCTCATTCGTTAAAAGGCAATATCAACTGCTGAGCTCGTATTATTCTGTTAAAACTGGTAACCTTTTTCTATAATCAGTTTGCATCTTTTTCTAAAATTAGTAGATATCATGCCTAGTTCTATCCAACACTTAGACAAAAGGATTAATTAATCAATCAGATCGATTTTAGTCAACTGTATTCGAGCGAGCCTAATATAGACTTTCCGTCTAAAAATATGCGCTGAACCAGTCCGCTTGTTGCTTTATTTAATTAAGACCAAATCAGTACGTGTAAGACATGCTAAACTCTATGACTTTTATCTGATTTATGGAGTCTTATTTGAGCCCTATTTGCCTATTTGTTCCCCTTTATTTGTATTATGTGTTTTGATCTACGCATTAGTATTTTATCCTTTGAAAACTCCTAAAATCCCTAAACCCCTCTCCCTATAGGATTAGTAGTCCATTTCCCTCCGGGACTTATAGGATTGGGACGGGTAATAGCATGCAATAAGTAATGATACTATTCAGCGCTTTAATACCTTAACTAGGTGGGAAAGGGTAGACATGGAGATGATGATCACACGATGACACTATGCGTACAATTGGGTACCGGTGTTGTGTAGATGATCTATATATTTTACAAGCCTAGGATCCCTTTTCCTTTACATAATTATTTTTTAGATTGACGATTTTCAGATTCTGCATTCTTGTTTAATTATTTTCCCCTTCTGATTTTTCGCACTGCCTTTTTCTAAAATTTCCCGCTCTTTCACTTCCTTGTTTGACAATTGGTACTCATTACTTCATCCCATTTTTTCTGCATTTAGACATTCTTGCCAATAGTTAAGGAGTCATCTATTCGAATTTCAGCATGTCTAATAACCTTTATGCATACCTATTCACAACTTTTATGTGAAATTACCTTGTTTGTTTGCTTGCTTTAAAGTCACAATTGTAGCATGGCCGGGAACCACACTAGTGGATCTTAAGGGGTGCCTAAGACCTTCCCCTCGAGATAATTTCTAGCCCTTACCCGAACTCTGGTTCTTCATCTCAAATTCTTTCTTTAAGTTTCCTAATGCACTATAATCATTAGGTGGCGACTCTCCGAATCCATAACCCAATTCCCAAACGGGAATAGAATTGTCTTTCCTAGATGTCGTAAACCCGATTTCTCGCTCTTTGGGGGGGGGGGGCAAAAAGGGAGCGTCGACAACATGGTGACTCTGGTGGAGATTCTTTAGGCTTTTACCATTTCATGCTATATTTGACTTTATTGCTTCCTTTTATTGCTTTTGTTTAATGCCTTTATTTGAAATTGACTTGTTTCTTTTGTTTCTTTTTCTTTAATTACTTTCATTTAGCGCTTTTGCCATCAATGCTGTTGTAATTTTGAGCAATTATTGCAAACTTTATTATATGAGCGTGAAAATATATGTCAATTTGTTTCATTATTGTAAACTGCATCTTCAACATCATATTCCACTCGTGCCAAACAAATACTATAGCAACGCTTATAATGAGTAGTTGCGCTCTTCCAATATTATCACCCCTAACTTTGGCAAAGTCATATTTGCGGTAAAACCACTCGATCAGCGGTGCAGTCGACGGTTCCGTGCCTTTCCCTCTTGAGTTGTCCGCTCAAGGGTACCTGTCTAATACCCCAATATAAACCTTACTCCGTTTAAACTGTACATGCATCATGGTCAAACCTAGCCGAGTCAGTTATGTTGTCCACATAATGACTCATTAAGATAGCCTTGTCCAAAGTCCACCGGGTTTCTTTGAAACCCAAACGGACACCTCCATGTTCTGTGAATTTATTTGGAGAACTAAAGTGCTTGCTATGCTAATTATTGGTTTAAATAGTTCAGTCCGGTAGGGGTAAGGGCCTAACGCCTTATTTTGCAGAAAATGAGGCACGAAGTCCCCAAATTTGGCATGGTAACCAACATTCATCTAAGGCTGCTGAATTGGTGGAAAGACCTCCATTCCAGTGAACAGACACTCATCCGCAAGTACTTAGGGAATTTTCCTTCTCTTCTAGAAATTCAGCCTAACAACAGAATCATAGAGGCTGTGACATTGTTCTGGGATAGTGACAAGTCCGTGTTCCGCTTCGGGGACCTTGAAATGACTCCTTTGCTCGAAGAAATAGGAGGTTTAGCTGGTATTCTTTGGGAGACTCCGGGTTTGCTTATGCCAGAGAATTGCAAAGGAAGGGGTTTCTTTAAGATGATGGGACTGAAGAAGAACCCAGACTTAACATGCTTGAAAGACTCTTACATCCCATTCGACTATCTGTACGAGAGGTACGGCCGTAGCAAGTCATACCGCACCTATTCGAATGAGTTCGACACCTCATAGAAGTGTCTTCGTTTTTATGTTTTGCTTTTTGGGAATGATGGTGTTCCTTATGAAGAAGGCTAGGATCCACACCAGACTGGCCATGGTAATCAAGACTTTGATGGAAGGAATTGGCAGGCAGACTTTCAGCATAGTGCCCATGATCATTGTTGAGATATACCGTGCCTTGGACAACTGTCAGCAACAGGGCAGTCATTTTGAGGGTTGCAACTTATTACTTCAGCTCTGCCTCATGGAACACCTCCAGAAAGGGGAATACCGACAAGAGATCCTACGCAGAGACTGGATGATCACATCGCCTTCCACCAGTCAAGGCACATGAATTATATGCCTAAAATGTTCGCTCAGCCAGAGGACGCCTGAGGATGGGTAGAATTATTTGAAAATCTGAAAAAAGACGAGGTGCAATGGATGGTCAAATGATTCCCCATGAATAAGTTCATTGTTCGATCCCGAGATGCACCATTTCCTATACTAATTGGTTTGAGAGGAACTTATCCTTACGTTTCTCTCCGAGCCATGAGGCAGGCTAGAAGAAAGAAAATCATACCAAGGGTCAACAAAATGAGTCATTTCAGGGCTGATTTCCAGGACGATGATAGCCCTCACAGGTGACAAGCTCAGCACTTGTGGCACTGCAAACTCGTTTTGGGGAAAGAATCTATTGAGCTAGGCAGGTATCATGCCGGTTGTTTGCCGCACTATTTAGGTTGGTTAGAAGACAATGGCATGGAACAGCCCAGGTTTGCTTGAGGTCACAGAATTATCGACGAGCACGCTGAAGCATGTGTTAAGTATAATCAACTGCGCAAGAGAATTCGAGAGTGTGAAAGTGAGCACCTAGAAATACAAGAAGCCCATCAGAAGTTGATCGAGGAGTGGAAAGATATGGCTGTCAGCACCAACAAGCGACTAGGGTATTTGGAGCGGGGTCTAGTGGAACTGGAAGGAAAATTCATCAAGAGAATTGAAGATTGTCAAAACGCTGAAGGAAATGCAGGCGAACATCTGGACCGAGCTTATTTGCTGCTAGGACTACGCGAGCTGGTGAAGCTGTTCGAGGGAGAAGAAGATGCCAAATCTGGGGAAGGTCCTTCTGGGACCAAGTAGATAGGAGTCCTTTTATTCTTTATTTTAATGTAATAGGGCCAATGGCCAATAGTGACATTTTGCTTTCTATTATTTAGAGTCATTTTGGATTCGTCTTATTTTTGTCAATAAAATGAAGCATTTAGCATTATAAATTCTCCAAAACTATTTGTCGCTAGGCCTACCTCGGGCACACCGAGGCACCAAAGCTAGGACGCGATTTACATTTTTGCACAATGTGTTTAAATACTGCAATATTTTTCCTCATAACCTGCACTAACTTATTACCTTTTGTTTTTCTGTTATTTTTTATTCCCCTCTCCAAAGGTTAGTTCGTGCATTCTGGCACCATCGTCATACTCCACAAGATCCAAGGTCCATCCACCTCCTCCTCCTCCTCCTCCTCCTATACAGAACAACAACAAAGGTTGAATGGGAGATCCAAGCGCCAGAAAGAGATTAAGATTCCTCAAGGTACCCCGGTTGCCAAGGAAACTGCTACCCAACTTGCGCAAAAACTATTGAAATTCCGAGAAGAACTGGATCAGGTTCGGAATTTGGCGAACGTATCATTTTCTCCCACTGCTCCTGATGTCAACACCCAGAATCCCGCACCTCCACAAAACACCCCACAACCACAGATACAACCCACTCATGCTCAATACTGCAACACATGCCACACTCCCAACAACACACCACTACTCATTCCCGATCCACTGAACACCACAAATGACCATCTCCACAACACTCTTATTTATGTGGATACCATACCCCATTATACTCAACCAATCTCAAATGCACCTGAGTTTGATGACAAAGACTCCCTTATCAGAACTTAGTGGCAGAACTCGAGAAGTTGACCAGCCGAGTTCAGGGCGTAGAAGGTAACAAAGGTATTGAGGGGTTAAATTATGAAGACCTCTGCATTCAGCTAGATGTTGAACTTCCGGAGGGGTAAAAACCTCCCAAGTTTGAAATGCTTGATGGAACAGGAGATCCCAGAGTCCACCTGAGGACATATTGTGATAAGCTAGTTGGAGTCGGAAAGGATGAGAAGATCCGTATGAAGCTCTTCATGAAAAGCCTGAAGGGAGATGCTTTATCCTGGTACATCAGCCAGGACCCCAAGAAATCGACAAGCTAGGTAGGCATGGCATCAGATTTCATGGATAGATTTCAATTCAATACAGAGAATGCACCGGATGTATTCTACATACAGAATTTGAAGAAGAAGCATACCGAAACATTCCGCGAGTATGCTACTCATTGGAGGTCAGAAGCTACAAAGGTCAGACCGGCCCTGGAAGAAGAACAGATGAATAGATTCTTCGTCCGGGCCCAGGATCCCCAATATTATGAGAGGTTGATGCTGATCGAGGGTCAGAAGTTCTCCGATATCATCAAACTGGGAGAAAAAATCGAAGAGGGCATTAAGAATGGTATGGTTACTAATTTTGAAGCATTACAGGCCACCAATAAGGCTTTACAGTCTGGTGCCACGTCCAAGAAGAAGGATGTGAGTGCCATAATAGTCGCACATGGAGCCAAATCACCACCAAAATACCACACCTACCCATCACCTTCACTTACATATCAGCCCATCCCAAATTACCAAGCACCCGCACCCTCTTATCAAAATCTACCTCCCGTTTACCAATCTTCTCCACCTCTCACATATCAAACCACTTCAACCAGATACTCTCAACCAGCACCTGTTTATCAAGCTTATAACGCTCAACCCTCTCACTACCAATCACCTCCCACCCGTGAAAATTTCCCTAGACCCAGGCCAAATTTTGACCGCAGACCTCCCAGACAATACACAGCCATCACTGAACCAATTGACCAGCTATACGACAGACTTAAAACTGCTGGTTATGTCACTCCTATCCTAGCCAAAACTCTAGAAAATCCTTCCTAGTGGGTCAACCCCAATAGGACCTGTGCGTACCATTCCGACATGAAAGGACACACCCTTGACGAGTGTCATTCATTGAAGGAAAATATTCAAACCCTGATCGACAATAAGGTCATCATAGTAAAGGAGCCTGCTCCTAATGTTCGCAACAACCCTCTGCTTGACCACAAAGGTGGAGACATTCACATGATCGAGATCGAAGATGATTGGAACCCCAAAAGGTCGATAGGTTTGATTGCTGAAGGTGATGAACGAAAGAAACCAGTGGTTACATTTAACCCTATTGTTGTGCAGAATCAGCCCTCCAGGGACGATGAAGTAAACATGTCTATACCTCTCAAATTTGAAGGACCTCCTTCTGCAAAGGTGCCCAGGCCAATCGAGGTTGAATTTGGAATTCCAAAAGCACCTGCACCCTTTGAAGTTGCTGTATTACCACCAAGGGTACCTATTCCTATGACAATGTCAGTCATAACACCATTCCACTCAAATGCCATACCATGGGATTACACTACCGAAGCTAAGAGGAAAGGGAAGACCAAGATAGGAGAAACAGTTGCTGTGTAAGGAATGACCTGAGCAGGGAGGGTTTAAACCCAGAAAGCTTAGCTGAGTCCAGTAAGAAAGCCTCAGGATGGACTATTGAAACTGGGCCTGATGATCTTTGGAGGAAAATAAAAGCTAAGGAGTACTCGGTCGCTGAGCAGTTGAACAAAACACCAGCACAGATCTCTATCCTAGCTCTTCTATAGAGCTCTGACGCTCACAAAAATGCCCTGATAAAGATACTGAGCGAAGCTTATGTGCCTAGCAACATAACTGGAGGTGTAATGGCAAATATGGTAGGGCAAGTGCTGGAGAGCCATAAAATCACCTTCCACGTAGATGATCTGTCGCCGGAAGGATTGAGCCACAACAAGGCACTGCACATCACCGTGCAATGTGAGGATTATTTCATCACTAGAGTCCTGATCGTCGGAGGATCCAGCCTCAACATCTGTCCACTGATAACTCTCAGAACTTTGGGAAAAATCCTACACGAGATCAAAGATGGGGCTATCAATGTCAAGGACTTCGATGGGTCCCAGAGATCTACTATCGGAGAAATCAGCCTATGCTTACAAATGGGGCCAACATGGCTCGACGTCGACTTTAAAGTGATAGATGTCTCGGCATCCTACAACCTGCTATTAGGACGACCTTGGATCCACGCTGCTGGAGCCGTAGCATCGACACTGCATCAGGCAGTAAAGTTCGAATGGAATCACCAGGAGGTGATTATTCATGGTGATGGTAGTAAACCCATATATAGTCTCCAGACTATCCCAATGATTAGAGGCAGAAGGAGAATATACAGAGAAACATACCACCACATCGAAAGGGTTAACGCTGTAGATAAGGATAAGTGGTGGGATAACAAGATCGAAAGTATCCTGAATTGGTGTGGGTACGAGCCTGGAAAGGGACTCGGTTGTAAGGCCCCGTGAAATCCCGACTCAAAAACCTAGATCCCGTGGTGCCAAGTTAGGATCGTGTACCTTTTTGGATTGAATAATGTATTAAAAAGTCAAGAATAAGTTTCCAGAAAAATGCAAGAAATGCGGTCCAGAATGCAGTCGCATAATTGAAATGCGGCCCGCATACCTGCCGCAGAGTGAGGCAGAATGTTGGATGAAATTAAGGTCAAAAATGCGATCTCATAATTGAAATGCGGACCGCATAGCTGCCGCAGAGTGAGGCAGAATGTTGGTTAAAATTGAAGTCAGAGATGCGGTCGAAATGCGGTCGCAAAATCAATAATGCGGACCGCATAGTAATCGCATATTTTCCTTTGAGTTTTGCGAAGGTCAGTTCTGCGGTGCACTTTGCGACCGCTGAAAATGAATGAGGACCGCATTCTTACGGCAGACCGAGTCAGATGTTTAGTTTTTTGGGAGCATTCTACAGTCCATTATGCGGACCGCATGTTAATTCTACGGTCGCAGATGCGACCGCATAGTTGACTCGGGGCTCCAATTTTCTAATTTTTAACCCGACTTCCCTATCGATATAACCGGTGTATTAGCTCATTTTGAGCATTCATCTGAGCAATTCTAGAGAGAGTAAGAGGTTCCTTAAAGAGGGAAAGTCTCTCATCAAATTATTCTATAAGATTGGGCTAAATCATTGAAGAAAATCAAGGAAAAGCTCCTAAATCTTCATCCCAAGAGGTAAGGCTCCATCACCTCAGCTCATATTTGTATACTTAGCCATATGGGGCCATTAGGGAAGTAATTCATGGGTATAAGAATGAATATCTTGCATGCATGCCACCTTAGAGTATTGGAAAGTAGTAAAATTAAAAAGGAAGCAATTGGGGGTATAACATGATAGAAATGCCTCTCAAAAAGGGGCCTAAGATACAATGCACCTTTAGTGTTTGATGATATGTTCGAGCCAAGCTAGAACTTCAGTTTCGTCTCTAATTCTCAATTTTTAATTAAAAATTTCTTGCTCAATTGATTGAAGCTCTAAGAGTTCCGGAAAATTTGAAAAGAGTAAGGAACAACCTTATTGAGGTATTTATGTCTAAAACCCCCTTCTATTAGAAATCGAGCTCCGTTGGTGCTTACG